>JAOWBN010129752.1:0-19094 GCA_028565015.1 Pinguicula moranensis
CACATGCATTTAATAATTTAATTTGTCAAAGAGACTAATCACAAATAACCAAGACATGAAACTCACATTAATTTACCGAAAATTCAGTCACCCATCTGTCAACTTAGGAGTATGAAAATAAATTAGTTACACATATTTAATTCGGAACAACACCACATAAATTTGAACAATAAAAATTTAATTAAAACTAAAGAATCCAGAAAACTCCCCTAAAGAAGCAATCCAGTCCAAGCTTTAATCCTCAACAATCTTTAGGTGGTGAGAACTTCCAAATCAAACCGGAAATTTTATTCTTGTCTTTTCTTCTCTCCTTCCAATTTGTTACACGTCTAGACACTTTCTTCAATTCCTCTACAAATTTCTTTATTCTTGGCCCCACTTCTTCAATTCTTCTCCTCCATAATTTCTTCACGTGAACATCCACTTCAACTCTTCTTTGTTCTTGTCTTCTTCCTCCAGAAACTCTTCACCCGATTTTTTTTCTTCTCTGCCAAAACTTCCAGTGGCTCAACTCCCAGCATTTTTTCTATGTGGCTCTCCCCTTCTTTTATACTCTGTTTTCGTGAACAACTTCTCTTCCTCATTTTCCATCTTTGCGGCACAGAGATTTTTTTACCAATTTCTCCTCGTGCGAAGCCTATTTTGATTCACTTTTCCGCCATCTTTTTCTGCGACTGCGTGTGCTTATTTTCCTCTTGTGCGGCGCTTCACGGCTCCTTCACTTTTTCTTTTCTTTCTTTCGTTTTGTTTTGTTCTGTGAACTTGCTTCCTGCGTGAAAGAGTCATTTTCCTACTTCTATTTTTTAATTCTTTCTTCAATTCTTACTCTGACTTTTGCTCCCTTTTTTTCTCTCCAGCGGCTTCTTCTTGAATTAAGTTCTCCTGTGCCTTCTCTGCACGTGAATTAAGTTTGTTTGTCTTGATCCCTCCTATTCTTCTTTTTTGTCTTTTTCTTCAACTTTGTTTTTTATTCCTTCCTCAATTATTGTCCTCTGCACCAAATTTCAACATACGGCTAAGGGATTTATTCTTATTGCCCATCAAAATTATAAAATTGGTGCAATAAAAAAAATAGCCCAACATCAATTTTCTTTAATTAATTTTTTTCATAACAATTCATAAAACACGTCAAATAAAAATCATGTCATTATTTCAATAAAAATCACCAAAATGAGTCATTTATAATTATCAACATGTGTACAATCATAGGAAATAAATAAGTTTATTTGATTTACATCATTGGCTGGAAGCCTAGGCCTTCCTTTAAAATCTTCTTTGTATCTTTGTTGAAAATGACTTCTGAAACTATCTTTGATGCCTTCTACATCCTCTAACCAGTTATCTCCCTCCCAGATGCCTGTGATAGCATTCCGCTGCCTGCCTTTCTTGATGACTTTATGAAAATATGCTGAGTTTGCATCTCCTAACTTCAACCACTGCAGTCTTGATCTCTGGTAATGAAAACTATCTGCCTGCTTTGTAATGGTTAATAACTGATCTTTTAAGGCTGCTACTTCAGTAAAATCAGATTGGTCTGTGATTCAGCTTGTAGTTCCTTATTTTTTATGCTCTCCAATAGTCTTCTTCGGATTACTTCCAAATCTCTTGTCCTACTGGCACTCCACTGCCTAATGGCATTTCTAACTTCCTTGATCTTTATTTTGATTCTTTGGCTAGCATGAAGTTTTGGTCTAGCTGCAACCCATGTCTCCTCTACCAGTTGTATGTACTCATCTTCCTCAAGCCATTGATCCCAAACTCGAAATGGTTTGGGTCCCCAATCTTGAATGCTAGATTTCAAACAAACGGACAATGGTCAGAATCCTCTTTATCCATTCCTATTTGAGTCCAAGTTATTGCAGGATCCATCCATACTTCATTTAGGAGAAATCTGTCCAATCTGCTCATACTTTTAAGTGATTTTAAATACCAAGTATAGGTCCTTCTATTCATTTTCAGATCCTGGAGGTTAGACTCATTAACAAAACGATTAAAAGCTACTATCTCTGTTGAGTAGTCTGCTCTTGATATCCCTTTCCTTTCACTTTGTTTTAGCACTGCATTGAAGTCGCCCATGAGGCACCGCTTCTCCTGTTTTCTTCCAGCCATCATCTCACTAAGTTCAGTCCATTGTTGTTCTTTCTGTGACAAATCTGAAGGTCCATAAATTTTAATCATATGGCTGATCGTTTCTTCAGTACCCCACTGCCCAGATACTCCCAGAACTCCTCTTCCTGCCAAATGCCCAACCGCTTATAGGCTCTACAATTCCAAATGCAAAGTAGTCCCCTAGATTGCCCCTGAGCTGCACTATATACCCAGTCAAACTCTTCATTATACCATAAGTATTGACAGAATCTTCGATCTACAAAGTCCAATTTTGTTTCTTGATTACTCAAAAAATCCATTTGATGTTTTTGAATGAAATTTCTCAGTCTTATCTGGGGATTCCATTACACGTATTATTACCATCTTTGGAGAAATATTACAATTAAAATTATCCATCTTTGGAGAAATAACATGCGATAAATTGGCTATGCCCTACCAACGGTGTGAAAAAGCTCTTTCTCCTTCCTTCTTCCATCAAAGTAGCTCTTGCAGACATGAATCAGCTAAGAACGTACGGAAAAACCCCAATTGTGATAGATATGTTTGTATAAATGCATTGGTGCAAATTTGCAGACCTTCCCCAACACCGGTGCTCTTGTAACCTATGTAAAAAAACTTCCGCGATAGTAGGGGGATAGTTATTGGGCTTTTCAAGGGTTTCACCGGATTAATTGGCACCATGATCACACAGCTTTTTCAGGCTATGATTACAAGGCTTTGATTCTAATTATCGCCTGGCTTCCGGCGGCAATTTTGTATGTTTTTCGTGAATTGTTCGGTTAATGAGGCTAATTTGACAAGAAAATGAGACCAGAGTATTTTACCATCTTCTCTTTATCTCTCTTGGCCTTGCAAGCTTTCTGATGATTGTGTTTTCGTGACAAAACGGTTTTTACTAGAGTAGAATTTGCAAGTAGTGCAAGCATTATGCTGATTTTCCTCTTTGCCCCACTGACCATTGTTTTCAGAGAAGAATTCAACGTTTGGAGAAGCAAAAAGTATCAGAAATGGTTTCTTAAAATTTACATTAATAGCAAACGACTCCCCCAGTGTGGCTTCAGGGGATTCCTAAAGACGACCTCTTGTTGAAGAATGCTGTTGAGGCTAGAGCATGCATCCTTTAACGCACTTGCAAGAAGTGCAGTAAGATTTTCACCCAAATATACATTACAACGAGAAAGATGACACTCTCTTCTTTATGATGCTGGTGTATCTATCCAAGCCTCTGATTATATGTTTGAGCTTGAGATCAGTGGCATAAACCCAGGATCTATGTTTAGACCAAACTTCATAAGAAATAGGAGGTTAACAAGAAGAGGAAGCTTGCGAGGATTCGTCGAAAATACTATGACATGAGGAAGTTGGGTCTGATTCTTTGTGTGGTACCGTGTCACTTTTGCTTCTGTTTTTCGAGGTTTGAGTGGCCGACACTGGTTTCTTGTCGAGTTAACTGTATCCACATCTCTGATTCGTACACATACTCAATGAGTTTGGTAGATGATTTGACATTTTTGTTGAAAAAATCGTTAATGATGTTTTTTAGCTCAAATGTTAGAATAATTATTGGAAATTGGGAGTGTTAAATATTGTTTTGAAGTTGGTTAAGAAACCTAAACATCATAACAGTTCCATTTTGGAAATGCAGCTTTACTTCAAGAATGATTTCCAAGCTATTCTTGGTATAGAAAGAAAGAATTTGAGCAGTTTTTGCTAGATAGGCCTTTTCCATATTTGATATCTTTCAGATAATCTGGAACATTCCATGCGAAGTTTTTCCCATCTATTTTGAATGTGCCTGTGTGCAAGCAAATCTTCTTAAATTTCCTCATACTTCATACTAGGCTTTCCTTTTGTAGTTAACCTTTTTGTGGGTGATTATTGCCGTAAAATTTGTGCACATCCGATTACTTGTTTCTTGAACATTGCAAAAGGCAATCCAAGTCTTTTTTGTTTTCATTGCTGAAAAGAATATTATGAAGTCAAACAGTGCGTTCAGTAATTATTATTTTTTTTAAAATTTATTCTGAAACATGACTTTGTTTCCCCTTTTTCTTGTCTGATGCCTAAATTTTTAAACACCAAGTTTCTTTAAAATGAAATCTCCCAGGTTTGTGAAAGTTTGTTTGCTCGGCATATTTGTTTCATGTCTATCAGAAGCTATTTCTCTTATGTGTTGGTATTGATGAATGGAACTGACAAAGTTATGGCTGACTCCTCTCCTTAAGGATCAGATTAATCAAAGCCATTTTAACTTTGCTTGAGGCTAGTGTTCCATCTGAGGCTCATCATTCTTCTCAGATAGAAAATGGCAGGAAAACTTGGGAGCTACGATTGCATAGATCTTCATCAGTGAGGGTCTTTTGCAGATCCTTACTCAGCTTGAGAGTGACATAAAATGCAATCATCTTTCTTCGGATTTTGAGACTACTATAGAATTATTGTGCTATTATGACTCAGCATGTGGTTCTGATAAAGAGTTTAACGACCCTAGATTAGTTCCTCCTCTTCCTATTGGTTACCAAAGTCCACTGTTGCCGTTGCTTTGAGACTGTTGGAAGTGGATGCATCTATATATTACCGTTATAATAAAATGATAGACTCTCTGGATAAGAAAAAAAATGAAAACTCTTCCACTCGTATTAAGATATTGCTATCAGGATATCATAAAGGCTGAAAGTATGGAATTTGATGGTCAAAATGTAAAACAGAACTGTCTTCAGCCCCGTAATGCTCCTGGAAGCTCTAGGTCCCGACAGATAGTTCATGGACGAGGAGGTGGCTGCCTCCATGGGAAGTCACAAAAAGGGGTTATACACTCAATGTTGCAATCGAGCAGGCAGATTATTAAGCGAAGTAAACCGTTAACTGAAAGTCAACTAAATCATGGAGTCAGAGCAATAGGGTAGTCGAACCGGCATGATCGCAGAAAAGATGTTCACGCATTTATGTTGAACTGTCGCCTAAATTTTTACGCTTTTACGCTAAACCGTCATCTAGACGTTCACGCTCTTACGTTGAACCGTAAAAAAATTTAATGATAAATAAATAAAAATGACGTTCATGCTCTTTAGCTAAATCGTCGTAAAAAAATGATGTTCACGCTCTTCAGTTGAACCGTCTCACAGAATGACGTTTACGCTCTTATACTGAACTGTCCCAATAAAAAAAAAAGAAAAAAAAATGGCATTCATGCTTATACATTGAATCATCTCACATAATGATGTTCACGCTCTTACGTTGAACCGCCGCAAAAAAAATGAAAAAGAAAGAAAGATGGCATTCACGCTTATACGCTTAATCGTCGCCTAGAATAACGTTCATGCTTTTATGCTAAACCGTCACCAGAAAAAACATTCACGTGCTTATGTTGTACTGACAAAAAAAGATGTTCACACTTTTATGTTGAACCATCATTTAAAAAGACGCTTACAAAGCATACACACACAAAAAAGAAGAGGACATTTAAAGGATGTTCCCCGAATGCAGCCTACCTAGCACCTCGAGGCTTTCTGAAGTTAAGATCATCAATAATAGGAAGTTGATAAAAGGCTAGTCAATCTCATCACTTATCTGCACTAATATTTCTCATTTTTAGCAAGAGTCATCAAAGACATAAGCAAAGAAATTATCTACCTAGCACCTCGAGGCTAAAAGCCAATCACATGCAAATTAGGCCTCAGAATCAATTGGCGGCCCAAGTCATGAAGTTGGCTACAAAACTCACCTAGTCTGGTCGGTCCCACAACCACATTATAGCAATTGACCAAAAGTTCTACGAATCGAGACCCAATTATACTTTCCTCCTAATCAACCAACGACCGAAATACCGATGATGCATCAACCCAAAAGCTTGTCACTTCCAAGAATATTAGCAGACATTTGCCAAAGAACGCAACAATATCCCCACCACTCTGACCTGTGGCACGAAAAAACAAAAATAGATGATCCATAAAGGCACAACCGAGCGAAGTATCGTCGATGAAGACCAGATAAATAAAAAGAGATATAGATGACGCTTCCCTAAATAAATGTCAAGTCATGTACTCTTTTTCCTTCACTAGGATTTTTTTCCCACATGGTTTTTTCTTAATAAGGTTTAATGAGGCATAATGAGATGAATATTCAAAGGGGAGTACTACAGAACGAATTTTTGGCCGTAGATAATTCATCTCAATACAAGAGATCTCACAACACCATGATTCCAAAACTTTTGAAAACTCTAGCAAATGAAGTCACAAGAAAAAACATATATCTTGAAAAAAGCACAGAAAATGCACCATCAGGAAGAGGCCCGTCGGAAGATCAAAAGCCAAAAAATAACGCAATCAAATTCTTTTTCAGAAATCGACTACGGGAGGGGGAAAATATGGTATGGGCTACGAAAATAGACTGCTCAATTGGGCCACCCCTTGCTGGATAAGGACCAGACCAGACCAGAAGATGCTCAGACCAAAATCCTTCTTCCACGTTTGGTATGATTCAATCACTTATAATCTGAAATTTGTATTATGAACGTCTTGATTTGGTGAAAGAGAGCTTGAGAGCCCCCGAGCTCAACTAGACGTAACCCGTACTTTGGGTGAACGAGTATAACTCTTGGAATTGTTATTTTTTGTGCTTGTTTTCTTTGAATTGGAGTTCATATTCTTAAAATTAGTTGGAAATATACTGGATACATTATTGTTGTTGATTCTTAAAATTAGCAAGATTGGATTAAAGAGTAGACAAAGAGTCCAACAACTTCTTTCCCAAAGCTCATTTTTAAAAGAAAAATAACTTTAACACTTTAAATATTATCAATGTTACATTTTTAATCCTAAAGCAACTTAAAATAAGATGGACGACTTGAAATTGGATTCATAATCTCTCATACACATTTCATGAATACACCTGTACTGATATGTAATACAAATAATCTGGGAGATTCTTGTATGAATAACAAATTACTACAAATGACTTGCCCCAAGTCTGATCGAACTTCGGCTAGGCTATCAACTAAACTTCCATCCACCCAGAACCCGGTGGCTCAACTTTGATAAGCCAGGTTCGAATTCTCCTTCTCAGTCAAATCAAGGTCCAATTTATCAACAGAAGGTTTTCGACTTCTCGCTCTCAGAAGACCGTACAAATTCTTGATTGGATGCAGACCATTAGGCGATTCTCTAACAAAGCATCCGATTTCTACAGATTCCTCTGCGACCCGACCGTGCGCAACTCCGTTCAACCTCTTCCCGAACCGGCCGGCCAAATCAGCCTGAAGGGCCGTAATCACCGTTTTCAAGGCTCGGCTCGGGGAATTCCGGTTGGAGATCATAATCTCGCAGATCTCGGCTTGGCTCAAGCTCGCACCGGTTTGGAAGATTTCCTCCACTTGGGGAAATAGTTTGTGATCCTTTAGACCTAAATGGCTACTGGCCAAGCTGCGAAACGCCGTGAAATCGCATAAAGGGAAGTGGATGTGAACGTCGATTCTTCCGGGTCGGAGAATGTCGGCATCGATGTTTTCTTTGCTGCTCATGGTGAAGACCATGACCCTTTCTTCGCCGCAGCTGGACCATATCCCGTCCATGAAATTGAGGATTCCGGACAAGCTGACCGCCGTCGATTTCTCAACAAAGTAACGGTCGAGATCTTCGATCACGAGCAAGGACTTGTTTGTTGTTTGGAGAAGGAGGCATTTCAGATCCGAATCGCTGGCTACTTTGTGTAAATTGATCTCGTAAATATCGTACTTGAGGAACTTGGCCATGGCAGCGATGAAGGTGGATTTGCCGGTGCCTGCTGAGCCATAGAGTAAATAACTTCTCTTCCAAACACGGCCTAATCGGTGGTGGTACTGCCTGGATTTTAAGAAATTCTCCAAATCCGATTTGATTCTCGTTTTCAGATCCGAGTCCATGACGATCGTCTCCATGGTCGCCGGATGAGTGAACACGGTCGATCTCCACCGTCCGTTTGCCTCCAGTTGATTCTCCACGTTGACAAATAACCACACCTCTTCTCTCTCCTGATCAATCTTATCGAACACTTGATGAATATGCTGCAAATAAGGCAGTAGAATTCTGCGTTTGTCGTCCTTCCTGATAGTCATCACTAGCGATTTCCGATCATTTTCTCCGCGGCTCTCGATCCTCCACTGAACTCTGGAACCGAGGAATTCGTCGACGATAGTCTGATTCTCCTCGAGAATCAGATTAATTTCTGACGACTTCGAATTCGCCGATTTCGAACTCGAGAACAGGTTTGTAAAATCGGAGTCTTCGACGGACGGTAGAGAATTGAGGTATGTATAAACCTTACGATACAGTAGATTCTCCTGCATATTATCGTTGAATTTGGGCACTTTGTAGAACCGATGAACATAGCACCTGTCTTCCAGCAACCGCCACAGGTTCTTGAACGAATGAATCGAGCTCGATTTCCACAGAAATCTGAGAGCCAAACAGAGCAATACGATTCCGAACAGCGGCAGACTGAAATTCACGAGAATCATCGTCCGATCCGGAGGGAATTATCGAAGAAATCAAGGCCCCGAGGAAGAAAAGTGAGGATTGGAGATTTATTGACTAATTTTGTAGTCCGAATTTTGGGATCCCAGGCTTCCGCTTCATGATTCTGTAACAACCCCGGCTGTTAGTGATTGTTCCCCACTTGGATGTTGGCAAGGAAACTGGGGTAAAGGAGGAAGTAGTTGGCTGACAGAGTTGCAAGGAGACAAGCACAGGATAGTGGCTGATTTCTCTAGAGAAACGCTGAAGGAGGAGAACTCTGTTGTTATGTTATTTATTATGTTTGTATTATGAAGTGTTAGACGCTTTTATTAGTTGTTAGTTTCTTTTATAAGTCGGCAAAAACTGTGCGAATATATAATTGTAAGGGTGGATTCATTCGGGGGTATGAAGAATTTGGTTATCTGTTGTCTCTCTCCTCTAGAATTTCTATTCTCTGCACTATTCACGTCCCTCCCCCTCTTCTCTCTGTTGTTTTCTCAGTTCTCACTCTCCTCCCCATTTCTTCTTGTTTAATCTTGGTCGTCTATTGTAACAGGTTTGTTACAGATTCCTTTTCCATTAAAGCTGCAGTAATGATGAAAGCCTCCATTCCATGCAGGTTCAGAATGGCAAATTTATTGTCGCTGCCAATTTTCCTTTTTCTTGGCCCCTTGGCTTTTTGCGAGGATGAATGAACAAATCGAGTCTAAGTTTGAACTTTGAATGGATTGGATTGGGTTGGGTCTATTTGAATGGTTAGGGGTTTGAATTGTTGTGAAAGAATCAATTGCCGGCAAATCCTGAGTGAGAGCTGTACTTTGCTTAATTTGTCAAAAGGATTTTAAAATGGAAATAAATAGGTATTCTTTCATCTTTTTGTGTGCGTGTGCCGTGTGAAACTTGAATCTCTCAGCTCAGTTGTTGTTGTTGTTGTAAGACTCGGATCGGCAGTCGTCCATGTTTGACAGGGGAACTAGAGATCATCTTGAACATGGATTAGGTATGAAAACTACACAAGTAAAAGATTTCTGTCTGGTATTTGATAATTGCTCATCTCATGCGCCGGTTTATGAGTCTATTTCCTTGGCCCGCATTCAATTTCCCCCCATCGTCCCATTATTCTTTGCTAGCTTGTAGCTTTGAAACTACTCTGTTCTCACCCATTCAATTTTCCAAAGGAAAAGTCAAACAATGAGGCGATTTTCCAATGCATGTACGAATCAGAACAGAAGATTTTGTATCTAAATCTTTGTTCCACATCACCAGCTATAAGTTGGAAGGAAACAGAAGAGCTTCGACCTCCAACAAGGCAGAATGGGTTATTGCTCCGGTGGTTGGGAAGCATCAAAAAAACTGTTGTGGCCTTTAAACAACACAGCTGGACTGGATTGAAAGGAAAGGGCAGCATCTGGACTTTGTAAGATGGTGTGTCATGTGTGAACTATCAACTATCCAACAACTTTTCTTTGAGATTAGCTGGTTATCCAGAAACGCATGCGAGTACGAGTATGACGATAAGTTTGCTAATTGCTATCACACACACCAGAAACAAACTGCCTGGAACTTCTGAGTAAGAGTAGCTAGCTCGTCACGAGGTACGCCACACCTCCCTTCGCTACTAGAAATGCTATAGCGCACGAATTTCCCGCTCGTGGTGGAAACGCATGGGGCGAAATGACCATTTTACCCCGTGTTGAATACCGTGCCAGTGTTCAACACGGGTCATTTTGCCCCATTCGTGCGATTCTGTTGTGGGCTGATAATTTCGATTGGGATTGGCAGAATTTTCAGAAGGAATAGTAGAAGATAGAGATTGAGAGAAGAAGTAGATTTAGTAGAAACTTGTTATTTTATTCCATACTCAAAAATAATTACAGAGTACATATTTATTGCCATTTCTTCACACACTAATCAAATCTAACTTATTGGCTAACACAGATTAAACTATCGCTAACACACAAAGTAAGCTAAATAAACAGTAACTAGATTTGTACAACAAAATATCTACACACATCTATCTACACGCGTCTTCTTCATGTTCTTGTTCTCAAGCTGATGGAGCACCTACGTGCACTGCTTTCCCTCCATCCTTACCGCTCCGCCGCCTGATTCTTCCTTGTCGTCTTCACTTCTTTGTCCAGCTGGGGAGAACAAAGGGCCCCGTAGCAGTTAGGTCGTTGACATTTCCCCCTCCTTTACCAGCTTCTTGTCCCCAAGAAGTAAAATTGGGAAAATGATGGTTAATAAGGGCAGCGTCTTCCCAGGTAGCCGGAGTAGGTGTAGATCCGGACCAATGCACCAAGAATTGTTCAATTGGTCCATTCTTGTTGGGTTTGAGCTTACGATCAAGTATAGCTATGCGGAAAACATGAAATTGTTCTTCGTCAGTTAGTGTAGGAGGATTAGCAACACTAACTTCTTTCCTCTTTAACTTCTCTTTGAGCAGTGAAACATGGAACACTGGATGGATCTTGGATTCGGCTGGGAGATCTAGCCGATAAGCTACTGTTCCTATCTTTTCAAGTACTGTATATGGCCCGTAGAATCTTGGTGACAGCTTCATACTTCTACGGAACTGAATAGATTGTTGTCTGTAAGGATGTAATTTCAGGTAAACTTGATCACTTTCCTGAAACTGTCGTTCCTTTCTTCTTTTATCAGCATTTAACTTCATTCTATTTCTGGCCATAGCTAGATTTTCCTTCAATTGTTCATGCACCTCACTTTTCTGGTGATGAAACTCTCTGAGGGAACTGACATTTGGACTCCACTGTCTTGGAATAGGTAACTGTTTAGCATCATAACCATATAGAGCTTTAAAAGGAGTCATTTGTGCACTGGTATGGTACGTTGTATTATACCAGAATTCTGCATACGGCAGCCACTTCCTCCAGGAGTGTGGTTTTTGGGAACACATACAACGCAGTGTTTCCAGGAAACCATTTACACGTTCAGTCTGTCCATCTGTTTGAGGATGGTAGGCTGAACTCATAGCTAGCTTTACCTCAGCCATTTTCATCAATTCTGTCCACAGGTTACTAATGAAGATCTTGTCTCTATCAGAAACAATCTCATCAGGCAGACCATGAAGACGGTAGATCTAATCTAAGAAGACTCTTGCCACTGTTTCAACAGTGTAAGGATGTGATAGTGATATGAAATGTGCATATTTCGTATATCTGTCCACTATCACCAAAATAAGATTCTTACCTTCTGATTTGGGCAGGCCTTCGATAAAGTCCATGCCAATGCTACTCCAAGGAGTAGAGGGAATGTCTAATGGATGGAGCAGTCCAGCATTGGCTGAAACATCAGGTTTATTCATCGCACAGGTTATACATTCACTGACTTTTTGTTTCACTTCCTTCTTCAGGCAAGGCCAGTGAAAGTACTGCTGGACTCTACTAAAAAATGCTTGACTGCCAGAATGTCCTCCTAGTGGAGAATCATGCAGTATAGTCAATATTTTTTTTTTCAGGTCAGTATTCTGCCCAACACAAATTTTGCCTTTACGCCTTAATATTCGACCTTGCAACTGATAGTCTGGATAGGTATGAGGATCAATGGTCTTGGCCTGAATTATTTTCATGAAATGAGAGTCTTGAGCGTATCTGGTTAATACCTCATCTACCCAATCAGCTTGACTGACTGAAACACTACAGCAGTTAGCATCAATTTCAGAACCAAATCGAGATAGAGCATCAGCTGCTCTGTTTTCACTCCCTTTTTTATATTGAACCTTGTAATCAAACCCTAGCAGCTTTGTAGCTAGCTTTTGCTGGAGTATAGTATTTAATCTTTGCTCCAGTAGGTGTTTTAGAGCCTGCTGATCAGTTTTGATTATAAATGGAGCTCCTTGGAGATATCCATTCCATTTCTTTACTGCCATTACAACAGCCAGTAATTCTTTTTCATAGGTGGACAAAGCTTGCTGTTTTTGTCCAATGCCCTTGCTATAATATGCAATAGGTCTCCCATTTTGTGACAACACAGCACCAATTCCCTTATCACTTGCATCTGTTTCTACAACAAACAACTGCTGAAAATTAGGTAGGGCTAAAACAGGTGCAATACACATGGCCTGTTTTAAGTGTTCAAATGCTTTGCTTGCTTCTTCATTCCAACAGAATGCATCCTTCTTTAGTAACTGTGTAAGGGGTTTACTGATAGCACCATAGCTTTTAATAAACTTTCGATAGTAACCCGTGAGACCTAAAAATCCTCTCAGTGCCTTGATATTGGAAGGTAGTTGTCATTCTGTCATTGCCTGAATCTTACTAGCATCAGTGGCAACGCCTTGTTGTGTGATGGTATGCCCCAAATAATCAATAGATCTTTTGCCAAATGAACATTTAGAAGCTTTAGCATAAAGCTTATTCTGCCTCATAACCATCAGCACTGCTCTGAGATGCATTATGTGATCATTCCAACATTTACTATACACCAGGATATCATCAAAAAACACCAAAACAAACTTCCTTAAAAATCCAGAGAAGATTTGATTCATAAGACTCTGAAAAGTTGCAGGGGCATTACACAAACCAAAAGGCATCACTTTGAATTCAAACTGCCCGTGATGAGTGACAAAACTGTTCATAAATATATTTTCTTCCACCATTCGGATATGAAAATAGCCTGACCTTAAATCCAACTTGCTAAAACAAGTTGCCCCATACAATTCATCAAGAAGTTCATCAATGATAGGTATAGGGAACTTACTTTTAACTGTCAAGCTATTCAAATATCTGTAATCAACACACATTCTCCACCCTCCATCTTTTTTCTTTACCAATGACACAGGAGATGCAAATGGACTGTGAATTCTTTGAATTAAACTAGTATCTAACAATTCTTTCACAATTCTTTCAATTTCATCCTTTTGGTAGTGAGGTGTGCGATATGGCATCTGTTTTTTAGGAGTAGCCCCAGGAATAAGTGTAATTCCATGCTCCACATCTTGGTTAGGTGGAAGTGTTGTAGGCTCTTGGAAGATATCATCAAAGTCTTGTAGGAGATGAGTTAGCTGAGTCTGAAAATGTTCAGATTGCTTAAACTCTGTAGCATCCACTGTAGTTAGTGCACCACTGCTCATCCTCATTAAAACAGAACTATCAATCTGCTGGAGTTCCAGATCAAAGAATTCTGTTAACATCATCTCCTTATCTTCAGAGTTATCCATCCAACTTACTGTTCCTATTACTGCTGCAAGTCCACTGCCAATTAATTTAGCCATCCTTTCAACAGTTAAATACTTCAATTCTTCAACTCCACGGATAGCTTGGATTTCTATTGGAACATCATCTTTGTAAAGTGTGACAATCATGTTGTCATAATTATACAAAACATGCCCATGTTCCCTTAGCCAATCACCACCCACAATCAAATCATAACTGCGGAGTGGAAATATTCTTGGAGAACAAGAAAATTTATGACCTTGCATTGTCCACACAAATTCCTTGCACTGAAGACTGCTAATACTTCGAGCACCATCCGCTACTTCAACTGTCATTGGAGCAGCATACCCCACATCACAATTCATTCTGTCAGAAAATCTGTGATCCACAAAACAGTGAGGACTTCCTCCATCAACAAGAATTTGGAGAGGCTCTCCATTATATAACCCTTTAATCCTGTAGGTATTAGTATTGGAACTGCCTCCCATAGCATTAAGGGTTAAAGTGCCTTCATCAGTAATTTCTTCTATTTCCACTTCATGCTCTTTATGACTAGGCCCTTCACCAGATGATTCTGCCATCATAGTCTCATCAGTGCAGTCTGTAATTGCATATATTTTGGATGAACATTGGTGTCCTGGTGTATAAGGCCCTCCACATTTAAAACATAGCTTTTTATCAATTCTTTCCTTCATCTCAGTTTCAGATAATAATTTTCGTTTCACCTGAAGAACCAACTGCTTAGTCTTGCTTTGTACTGGGATAATGGCCTTCCCCACTGACCTGGTAGTTAATCTCAGCGCAGCTCCTGCAACTACTGAATCAATCAAGGAGTTAACTGAGAATTCTTGTCTTTTAGCAACAATAATAGCCTACGCAGGTTACTAGGATTCTGGGATCTTACTGCTGTCCTGAGTTCAGAATTTAAACTGCCAATAAGCTTTTCTTTATAAAAAGATTCTGTAAATTCTGGATGCAGTAATTTAACAGAGGGAACTAGAGAATCAAATCTGCACAGCAAGTCCTGCAATGACTCCTTATGACGTTGTTGAAGGCACATAAACTCCTGTACCAAACTATCTGAATCTTCGGTATCAAACCTTGTTAGCACAGCTATTATAAAATCATCCCATTCCGTTGGTTTCATAGGTAGACTTCTGAACCACATATCAGCATCTCCATCCATGTGCATACGAGCAAATTCAACTCTTTCATAATCATATATGCCCGTATAAATAGAGAAGTATCCATTACATCTTTCAAGCCAAGACCTTGGATCCTTCCCAGCAAAGTGGGAAAATCTGTGAAATGCATTTTAGCTCTACGCCCCTTGTCTACATCCACAAATCCATAATCTTCTACATCCATACCACGGTTGGCAGCAGGTAATAAGGTATGTGGTAAAACATCATGGAAAACAGCCTTAACTCCTGAAGAACCTGGCTGTGTTTCTGTACGTTCACCCAAAACAGATTTAGTGCCAGTTTGTTTTTGCAACATATCTGTTATGGTACTGAATTGTTTCTGTACTGTCCGCTAGAATAGAGACATTTCTTCCACAGATTTATTAACTTGGAACCTCAATATCTCCATTTGTCTGTCAAGAGACACATCAGTATTTTTTGTACCAGGATCAGGATCAATTTCTTCAGGTGGTACTGAGCGGGTAGGATCAGAAGCTGAAGTCTTAACAGGCTCAGGAGGTACTGGACGAGCAGGTTTTTTTCCAGACATAATTTCTTGTTTAACTCAAGCTATTTCTTCAGCTGCTTCTGTAGAAGTAGCCTTTCCTGGTGGATCCACCATGATCTGCGGTTTATTATTCTTTTTCTTCGCAATCTTTTGCAATTCAGAGTTTGGATGATGAAGCTGCTCTGATACCAATTGTTGTGGGCTGATAATTTCGATTGGGATTGGCAGAATTTTCAGAAGGAAGAGTAGAAGATAGAGATTGAGAGAAGAAGTAGATTTAGTAGAAACTTGTTATTTTATTCCATACTCAAAAATAATTACAGAGTACATATTTATTGCCATTTCTTCACACACTAATCAAATCTAACTTATTGGCTAACACAGATTAAACTATCGCTAACACACAAAGTAAGCTAAATAAACAGTAACTAGATTTGTACAACAAAATATCTACACACATCTATCTACACGCGTCTTCTTCATGTTCTTGTTCTCAAGCTGATGGAGCACCTACGTGCACTGCTTTCCCTCCATCCTTACCGCTCCGCCGCCTGATTCTTCCTTGTCGTCTTCCCTTCTTTGTCCAGCTAGGGAGAACAAAGGGCCCCGTAGCAGTTAGGCCGTTGACAGATTCGTGCGCCAGAAAATTCGTGTGCTATAGCATTTCTGCTTCGTTACTTATCACGAAGATATGTACCTAGACAAAACTAGTACATCTTTCCGGCAATCAAGTAGTTTTCTATCAAGTCCCATCTTTGTCAAACATTTATGGGACGAGCTTTTCGAGTGGTTGTTAAGATGCCAAGTCTTGACAATAATATCAATGGGCATGGAGAGAACACGACACTCATCAAATAGGGGGAAAATGTGATCCTCACACAAACTTCTGGTATCTAATGAAACTATGTTTCACGGTCTGTAGCCAGAGAAACTTCCAGCATCTATTTATTAATTAATTAATTAATTAATTTATTTATTTATTTATTTATTTATTTATTTACTGCCTAAATAGTTAGTTGAGTTGGAACGAGATTTTATTGACTACCCGTAAGTACCATACCATATCCATACGATCTTCTTTTCGTTTCGACTTCATTATTTCCATTTATACCTACCTACCTATCTTCACACACTCATCAATGAGACCCAACCCAACTAAACTGACCACAAAAGATGTTGTGTTATGTCATGTGTGGATTGATAATTCTGGGTTCGTGTGTTTAGAATGTTCAAAATCCCTTGTACCGTACCGTGTCTGTGCCTATAAAATAAGGAGCTTTGGGATCAATTTCTCTTCTAAAAACATTGAGTACGACAGACACTTTGGAGCCTTCACCTCCTCGTAGTCATGACTCATGTGGTGTATTAAATTGCAGTCAGTCCTCCTATAACAATGAATAGCACAGCAAAGCCTTCAAGAGTATAATATATAAACAGCTACGGTGGACAAAAATAATTATCACTATGTTATACCTGAACGGGATAACTGTCGGATAAGCGCTATCATGCTACCAAACGGGGCCTTAATAAACACACAACCCGTCAGCCACAAAAAGGAAGTCAATCCCTCTAGTTGAGCGCTATGATGACGAAAAGAGAAACACAAACCAACTCCACTATTCATTCAAGTCTTTGATTTAAAAGAGAGTTTTCTCGAAACAAAAGTTCCCCATTCGACATAAGTTACTGTGTTGTTGTATCTGCTATTTTTCTGGGTTGCTTTGCAGGTATGATCAGATCAAGGATTGAATTATGAATCGTGACAGCTTTTTCACCAACAATCATAAACTTTGATGATTAATCATGAGAGAGAACACAGATTGAAATTATATGCGTATCATTTTCCCAAACACCCATCAAAAAAAAGAAAAAAGAGTATCAACTCCGCTTGCTGCGATGGAACACCACCGCAAGGTGCTCCACAGCGCATCTTTTAATGCACTATAACCAAATGTAGATTCTTCTTTCCTATCTAAGTCACTATCACAAAGAAAAAATGAACAGAGTGATGAAATGACAGGGGATCACTTCTTTGGTTTTGGTTTAAGCAAAATTTGTAGCTCTAATTGTCACACTAGTTCAATTCCAAGCACAAGAACATACGCTTTCAGGACATTACAAGATTTTCCGGACCTTTATCAGCTTCAAGCATGAACAAACATGACTTGAACTTGGAAGCAAAGGCTAGAAATAGTTTTCCTCTGGTCCAAGAGAACAAAACTAAAGCACCCAAAATGATTGTTTATAAATATATATGAAACTCTAAACCCGAAAGCTAACACAAACATGCATGCTTCTCGTGTTAAACAATCAAAGTGATAACTGAAGTATGTGAAGCTTATGTTATGTGAAAAAAGTAACAGATTTAAGAAGAATATGAGTAAGTTAATGGACAAACACGAGAGTGGTACATGCTGTGTATACCTTTACCAGTAAAGGGGAGCTTTGCTGTCTGAAGAATCAGTCAATATTTTACACGTCTATGAAAGACCGGAACTTCCCATATCAGCAGATCAATCATAATTGCATTGCAATAACAAAATCAGATGTATTTGTCTGTGGTTTTCCAGCAAAATACAGTGATATATTCTTCATCCACAGAAATAGCATGAGCTCATTATTCAATCAGATAAGTAGAAATCACAACCCAGAAAACAGAAACGGAAAAATTGGAAAGAAATAACTACTACAAAAAAGATGCACATCCGAAATCTATGATAGTATTTTTCTTATTTTCCCCCTTGTTTTAAATTCTTTTGTAATCAATCAATAAAACCTGTTTTCTGAAACACTGCATTACGGACGCGGCGCAAGTCCCGGCCTTTCAATGTCCTGCCGGCGCCTTCGAACACCGAGAAAGTCACGTGCGATCGAGCGACGATCACGTGCGGCGGCGCCATTTCCTCTTCCCCTTGAGCATCATCGTCACCCTCAAAATCTGCCTCAAACTTCTCCCATTTGTCATTATCGATCCACGCCGGCCACAGCGGTATGTTCACCGGCGCCGACTGGTGAAACCTCTCCGGGATATCCTCCTGCCACGCCGGCAGAGAGGTTATTTTGAGGTTGATGTTGGACTTCCGACGGATGAGGTGGTGCTGATCATCGGATAGGGCGGTTGTGAGTCCTGATTTCGGCGAATAGAATCGGCGGAATTGGTGGATGGGAGGGGATGACGAGATGGCGAATGACCAAACGACGTCGCTTTCGTGGAGCTCGAGGGGGTCGTGATCGTGACTCGCCGCGAATGTGGTTGATTCCGGCGGGCGGCGGAACCCTAGATATCGGATATTTGGGGAAGAAGATGATTTGTTGCTGGCCATAGGAGATGTTGATCCGCTTTCTGCCAACAACTCCTCCATGATCATCAGGAGAGGAGTTCCGTGACTTCTTCTGAACTAATCTGTTTTTTCATTTTTCTTTTTTTTAAAAATGTTTTGGCTGTAAACAAATTAATGTGCATGTCGACTCAGAAGTCAGAATTATCTTTTTACCTAAAATAGAGTAATAGAGTTGATAATAGCTTTTGTTTGGACAAAAGTAATCACTTCGGGGTGTTTTGCGCAGACCCTCTTATGCTTATAATTGGATTATAAGAACTTTTTTTTGAAAAAACGAAGAGTTATTT
>JAOWBN010129861.1:0-19093 GCA_028565015.1 Pinguicula moranensis
CTAAGGTTTTCAGTTTGTAGTTCACTTTCATATTTAAACCTTTTTTTCATTTCCATTCTCAATTGTGACACGTTTTGGCACCGTGCTCAGCTAGGACTAGCACTCCATCTCTTATTTCAATGAAAAGCTAATCGGCCCGAGGTCATGTTAATAGTATAGACAATGTTGAATTCTACGCAATCGTCCAAGCTGTCAGGCATTGGAGGTACTATTTATTTTATCATAATTTAATTCTTTTTACGGATCATTCCACTTTGAAACACCTCAGTTCTTAGGATAAAGTTTTTGTCCAGCATGCTCGTTGGATTGCCTTCATGCAACAATTTGCATTCGTCATTAAACATTAAGCGAAAGCTTTGAATTGCATTGTTGACGTCTTAAGTCATCGTTGTGCAGACTCAAGGTGGAGGTTATTGAACATGATTAGCTAGTTCATTTATATTGTATTGTCGTAGAGAATTGTGTTGTGTTTTTTCATTCATTCGTATGTAATACAATACATTTCATTTATAGACTAACCAAGACTATTCTAGATTAGGGAAGAAATCAAGTTTGATTTAAGGAAAGGATCAATCTTTGATCCTTTCCTTTTACAAGGTGAGACTTTGATTCCTTCCCTTAATTCTTTTAGGCTAACACTCCCCCTCAAGTTGGGTTATCGGGTCTTAGATGCCCAACTTGCATAAAGTTTCATGAAAAGTGTTCCATGTTACTGCCTTGGTTAGAATATCTGACAGCTGGTCTTCAGATCGTCAAACGGTAGGCACACAATCTTTTCATCGAGTTTTTTCCTTTATGAAATGTCTGTCTACCTCAATATGTTTGGTGCGATCATGTTGAACTGGATTCTCTGAAATGCTTATAGCAGCTTTATCGTCACACATCCGGGGACAAGCTTCTTCTACTTGAAAACCTATCTCTGTCATCAATGTTTTACAACCATAAGATTTCTGTCAACCCTCGAGCTATGCCTCGGAATTCTGCCTCAGCACTAGATAGAGCAACCACCTTCTGTTTCTTGCTCTTTCACGTTACAAGGTTTCCTCCAAGTGTCATAAAGTAGCCAGATGTCGATCGTCTATCATTTGACTTTCGGCCCAATCTACATCAGTATATGCCTGAATCTTTAGGTGGCCATTCTTCTGGAATATAATTCCTCTTCCCGGTGAGCCTTTCAAGTATTTCACAACTCTTAGTGCTGCTTCCCAGTGTTTTTCCTGTGGATTGTGCACAAATTGACTTATCACTCCTACCGAATATGAGATATCTGGTCTGCTGTGAGATAAGTAGATTAATTTTCCAACCAATCTTTGATATTTTTCTCGGTCTGCAGGTGCGGCACCTTCTTCTATTCTTAGCTTGTTGTTTGCCATCATTGGTGTATCTGCTAGTTTACAGTCCATCAAGCTTGTTTCTGCTAAGAGATCCAAGATATTTATTTTCTAGGAGATGAAGATCCCCCTTTTTGATCTTAGAACCTCAATTCCAAGAAAGTACTTCACGCTTCCCAAATCCTTCATCTCAAATTCTTGGAATAGATTCCTTCTAAGCTTTACAATTTCCTCGGTGTCATTTCCTGTTATTACCATGTCATCAACGTAGATAATCAGACATGTAATTAGATTACCTTGTTTTTTCAGGAACAGAGTATGATCTGAATTACTTTGTCGATATCCATACTTTTGCATAGCTATACTGAATCTTCCAAACCACGCCCTGGGAGAATGTTTCAGGCCATATAATGCCTTTTTCAACCTGCATACTTGTCCCTGTTTGAACTGGCTCGAGAACCCTGGAGGTGGATCCATATAGACTTCTTCCTCTAAATATCCGTGTAGGAAGGCGTGTTTCACATCAAATTGCTGCAGAGGCCAATCTTGGTTGGCGGCAATAAAGAATAGTACCCGAATAGTATCGATCTTGGCTACTGGGAAAAAAGTCTCTGAGTAGTCAATGCTATATGCCTGGGTATATCCCATTGCAACAAGTCATGCTTTGTATCGTTCTATCGTTCTATCGTTCCATCTGCCATGTGCTTGATTGTGAATATCTACCGACATCCCACAAATTTCTTTCTTTCAGGTAATACACACTTTTCCCATGTTTCATTCTTTTCCAATGCATTCATTTCCACTTCCATTGCCTCATGCCATTCCTGACTTGCCTGAGCTTCCTGTACATTTCTCGGTACCTTCTCAGAATATACCATTGTAATAAACGATCTAGCTTCTTGAGATAAACTCACCCTGGCTAGTTTAGCCATGGGGTACTTGGAAGTTCTTGGAATATGCTCAGGTTCATATCTTTTCGGGGGAACTCCTCGTGAACTTCTGTGAGGTAATATATATGGATCCTATGCTTCCCTTTATTCTTTTGCAAAATTAGAATGACTTTCTAGCACAATGTCAGGTCTAATATCATCATCATTGATACTTACCTTAGGATATTCGGGCAGGATTGGCGTAGTGTCTATCATCGGGGGCTGTTATATGTTGCCGGGAACATGGACATTTTCAGTAGGCTCGGGCTCTTTCTGTAAGATAGGCATGGGACCAAGTAACCAACTCAGAGGATCAATCGATGTCTCCCTCTGAGCATCTGAGTTGGAGGAGTAGAAGTATTTAGTTTCAAGGAAATCGCAGTCCATGGTGGTATACATGCGATGAGTGGGCGGATGGAAACACCGATATCCTTTCTTGTTTATCCGGTACCCCACAAAGACACACTTTAGGGCACATTGTTCTAGTTTGGTTCGCTCACTTTTGAGAATATGAATGTAGACAGAACAACCAAAATTTTTGGGTGGAAGGGTTAAAGTTGGGGACGTGTGTATGATCTGCTAAGGTTTTTAGGGGAGTTTGAAGGTTGAGAATTTTTGTGGGTAAACGGTTTATGAGATAGACGGCTGTGGAAACAGCCTCCGGCCAGAAGGATTGAGGAACTTTGGATTCAATCATCAGGGCCCGGGTAGTTTCAAGATTAAGACATTTTTTTCGTTCGGCAACATCATTCTGGTGCGGGGTATGGGGACAGGTGGTTTGGTGGATAAGGCCTATGTGGGAAAAAATTGTTTCATAGTTTCATTGACTTATTCCCCCCATTGTCGGAATGAGAATGCGGATTTTTTGATTGAACTGTGTTTCAATCATGTTGTAGAATTCAAGAAATTTCCCAACTACCTCAGATTTATGCTTAAGAAAGTAAACCCATGTCAATCGATTGCAATCATCAATGAAGAGAAGAAAATATCAAAAACTACCTGTACCCGTCCCTAGTGCTGGTCCCTAGACATCAGAGTGAACTAGGGAAAATATTGTACTAGTAGGAGTATTATTCGAATAATAAGATTGACGATGAGTTTTGGCTAAATACCATGTTTCACAGGAAATAGATTGGTTCTTGCGGAAAAAATGCGAAAATAAAAGTTTAAGATAATCAGCTGACGTGTGGCCAAGCTTCGACCCTTATTTCTAAATGGGGGTGCCCGGCGACGATGCCATAGCCAGATTTGACGGTTAGAAGTTCGATGGGCTAATAACGTGGATGCAGATGGGGTCACCTCATCAACATAGTATAACGCTCCCTGCTCAGTGCCACGTCCAAAGATCTCCCGCGTCCAAATATCCCGTAGTAAACAAAAATGAGGATATATTAGAACTCGACAATTCAACTCCTTGGTTACATGGCTTATAGATAATAATTTGCACGAGAGTGATGGCACATATAGGCAGTTGGATAATTTGAGATTGGGTGAGATCTCAATTGTGCCAGCTCCGATTACTGGTGAGATTCCCCCATTCACTGTCTGTATAGAGGTTCTGTGGTATGAGGTGACTAAATCTGCGGGATTGTTGGTGATGGTGTCAGCAGCCACACAATCAAATTCCATCGGCTTTCTTTCATAGTATTTTCCTGGGCTGAGTAGGCACGGGATGGGGCGGGTCCAACATAATCAATATCTGGGGTTGCTGGGTTTGTTGTGGATTTTTTGTGGATTTGAGGGACTTTTTTGAGTTTATGGAAAACTGTTGGGGTCTGGGTCGAGATTTGTTTGAAGTTGGGGACTGTTCCAGGATTTTCAGAATGTGGTGGGACTGTATCGGTATTTTGTGGATTTGAAGGGACTGTACCAAAGAGGGTTTGGAAATTGGAGGGTGAGTATGACATATCGGGAAGGTGTTTGGGTGGGTTTGTAATTTGTCCCGAAGTGGGAGGACTAGATAGCGATTCTGTGGGCCAATCTGCAAAATGTCTAAAACTGCAGGGTGTTAATTGAAAGAAGTTATTAGGGTGTGAAGATGACCCATCATCTTCACAAGCAATACCTGCGGCAGTTTGCAAATTTGCGTGCGACGTGCGATCCACCGCAACCAGGCCACCAAAAATCATCGGTGGCTGTGTTCCGCCACCCTGAGTGGAGACCTCAGTGTTTCCCACGGTGGCGGCTCCAGTCCCCTATTTTCGACTTTTGTCCTTAAAAAACCAATCCAAAAAATCAATTTTCTTGAAGCAGCGATCGGTGGAATGACCCAATTACTGGCAGTTCGTACAATATAATTTTGATTTATCGATGTCTCCTCTATAGGACGATGATTTGGCCGTGTTTTTGGTCGATTCTGACCGTGTCTTCACTGCGTGGCCGTTGTCGATTCCGTGTGTCGCCTCGCCGCCGTTGAGGAGACCAGGATTAAGGATGTGCAGGCGAGCGGTTTCCTGTCAGGATGCGGCGTACGCCATTTCCACCGTTGGTAGGGGCTCCGTCTTGAGGAGATCTCTCTTGATGGAATCAAATTGAGTATCGATTCTAGCAGGAAACTGAAATAGTCTCGTATCTTGCTGGATTCGATTGTAAATCTCAATATCCTTGGGACATTTCATGGGATTGGGTTGCCTGCGAACAATTTCACGCCATGTCCTCTGCAATGTTGTATATGATTCTTCAAGTGACCCTTGGCTTGGCTGTCGGTTGGCCTGAATTGAAAGATCAAATAGTTGTAGGGCATCATTCCCACTGTTATAAGTTGTAGCAATGCCCTCCCACATAGCCTTGGCTGTTGGGAATGATGCGTAGCGATCCAAAATATTTGGATCGATGGCCCCTAGAATGCTTGAGCAGACATTTAAATCTGCAGCTTCCCATCTGCTATAGGTTGGATCTCCTTCTTTCTGGGGTTGCTCCATAGGGGGTAATTGTGATGATTCAGTTTAACACTGATAGTTATTGGGAGATTGGATTCGGTTGGTTGTTTTATGTGTTGGAGGAACTATCCGAATTGGTTGGATAGTTCATCTGAAGCTGTTGCCAGATGTTTGGTAGGTGAGTCACTGTCGGTACTCATGGTTCTGGCAGGAGACCACACCGATAGATGATGAGATTTCTGGCGAGATCAATTGGATCGAGCCATTCGCTCTGATACCATATTGTCATACAGAATTGTGTTGTGTTTTTTCATTAATACGTATGTAATACAATACATTTCATTTATAGACTAACCAAGACTATTCTAGATTAGGGAAGAAATCAAGTCTGAGACAATTTCCTTTTACAAGGTGAGACTTTGATTCCTTCCCTTAACTCTTTTAGGCTAACATATTGCTGAGACAATTTCTTCTTGTTGACCTTCAGTAGCTTCGACTCGCTTCTATTGGTGATTACACGAGTTGGACAAATTTGGTTTTAAATCGGCGCAGCCTTGTATTCTCGTTTATAGCTTGCGACAAAAAAAATATTCAAGAGTTCATTGTGAAGGGTTCATTAGCTGCTATTGCGCACGTCACTTATTGGCTTCTTATTTTTGGCCCATGATGCTTAAGGAGGTGGGATGTTTTGTTGCCGGTTACCGGATTTGTCACCTGGCCAAGGGCCACACATTGAATTTTGGCCTGTACATGTCGCTTCCTACCCCTACTCAGCCATGGACAGACGTGAGTGTGGATTTGTTTTGGTCTCCCGCATACCAAACATGGACCTGCCTCCATCCTTGTGGTTGTGGATCGTTTTTCCAAAATGGCGCATTTTATTCCTTGTAAGAAGACCACTGATACGGTTAACGTGGCGTCATTGTACTTTCAGGAGGTTTATCGCCTACATGGTCTACCTCATCTATTGTATTTGATGATGATGTGGACTTCTTGAGCCACCTTTGGCGCAGCTTAATTCTAGGGTTTCCGCAATTAGGTTTTTTGTATTTCCGTTTGCTTATTTTAACGAATGTAAGCCATTATGGCCTTGCAATTTTATTGAAGTTTTGAATCTAGGGTTTTGCGGTTGCAAATCCTCTTATGCTCATTAGTGGTAGGCAAACGGCGAACCGGGCTAGCCCGCCCGGCTCGTTACGGGTAAACGGGCTAGAAATTCTAGCCCGGCCCATTTTGTAAATGGTCTGGGCTCGGGCCGTTTACAATGCCCGTTTAAGAATAATAGTTCGCACGGCCCGCCCGTTTTGTATTTTTTATTAATTTTTTAAATATTTTTTAATATTTGTTTAATATTTGTTTATTTTTAAATAATAAAACGAGCAAGCCTGCCCCGCCCATTTTCGGAAAATGGGCCGGCCCAGCCCATCATTTTTCCCGCAAGGCTTGCCGTCGGCCATTAAAAAGGGGCCCGTTGGCCAGTTTTTTATGAGCAGGCCGGGGCAGGCCTATTTGGCCCGCACCGTAAGCCTACCACTAATGTTCGTGCACCTTTTAGCTTCCACTACATCATTTTCCCTGATAAAGGATAACACAACATATTTTTTTAAATACAAATTTTATTTATTTATCAGCATTCTTATGGTGAATACCAAACCAATTATAAAATCGAAGTCCTGAAAAGATTTAATACATCTCATTCATGACTTTCGGCCTACTTCTAAATCTTGCATTTTGCTTTGATTCCCACCATGGGTTAGAGAATTTAATCAAAGGCTCTCCAAAATCATCATTTCTGTTTCCGCCTGATGTATGGTAATCTCCCGTTTTCCAAGCGAATTTTTCCTTTGATTTTTGGGGATAGTTGGTCTGCATGTAATATCAGCTTATTAGTCCCTGAGGAACCTTGTTTAGCGAATGTGTCAGGTATGTTGTTAGTTTTTCGAAACTGATGTTGCACCTCTATCCGAATTCCCACCACGATCTAAGACAACCTAAAAAGATATAAGAATCATGCAACCCAACCAAAAAAAAGAATGGGCCTCTTACATGATAATCTAGAATTCTTTCTAAAGAATGTTTAGTTTTTTTTCTTATTTTTGAATTTGGGGTGGCCGCTGGCCTCCGAGACTAGAAATGGATAAATGAACATGTTGGATTGGTACGTACCATCGATCGGACCCTGACATAGCTTAATTTTCCGATCATGTTGAGTCAGCTCGTTTGCCTTCCTTGCTGGCTCGGGCGGCGCAACTATTTATTATTATTTTTATTATTATTATTTTCTTATTGATTTAATATTATAATTTTCATATAAAAAAAGCATGATAAGCCACCATTGGATCTAAAATTCAGTCCCAGCATGGCCTACTTGCCATGTCGAGTCATCCCAGCACGAATGTGCATGGTTCATGCCATGCAAAAAATGGAGCTATTTGGGACCGGCTCGACCAAAATCCGAACAAGTTGGGTGGACCATTTTGATCCTAATCCAAATGCCTATCTTTATTTGAGACTATAAGGGTCCGTTTGGTAAGCTGTCAAAAGCTAGATAAAGTGTGATAACTGGGAATTATCTGTCTTTATCCTTTGTTTGATACACATGCAGACGTTAACACTTACCTGACGAATAAATTCTCGGGTAGGATATCAGGGTGACAACTCCAACATTTTTATCCCAAAAAGTTGAAGGGTTTCCGTTGTCCGTCTTTTAACCCAATAAGGAAGTTACAATATTGCCCTCACTGTTCATTAATTTTATTACTTTACCACCTATAAATACCTTTGAATCTAACGTTGAATCCCCATTTTGGTTGCACGAGTACCGGATCTGGAGTGTTCTTTGCGAGTTCATCTTTCTTCACGGGTTTTCGTCTGTCTCTCCCACTGCACCATCTCCTTTCCGGAGACAACACTTCAAGAGGGTTTCAAAAGCACTTTGTCTACTGTACCCCTCTTATTTATACATTTTATTTTTATCGTATATACCATTTTTATCGTAATTAACTTTCATCGTCTTCGAATTTCCATAGTCTAGGGTCTCTATGAATTGTGTTTTTTTGTACTAGGTTTTCTTATATTCAAATTTTTAGCATGTGTTAAGGGTTTGGTGCAAAATGCCTTTGTTTTACCAAACCCTAGTTTGAATTTCAACTGGTGCTTTATGTGTAAAATGCCTCTGTGAATGTCTTGTGCATTTTTGTGAATTGCTTAAGTCAGCTCATATGCAAAATTGCATCATTTTACATCGTGAATGGCAGCATTGTAGTTGTTCAATGCCTTTGTAAAATTCCTTTGGTAATAACATTGTTGTTTTGCAAAATCCCTTTGTGAATGGCATCCGTCTAGTGTTTCTGTGAATGTCTTGTGCATTGTTGTGAATTGCTTAAGTGGCTTCATATGCGAATCGCATCATTTGACACTGTGAATGGCAGCATTGATGTTGTTTAATGCCTCTGTAAATCATCGTTGGTAATGGCATCGTTGTTGTGTAAAATGCCTCTGTAAAAATGATTTTTCTGTAGAATAATATACTGAATATATTGGATGTTGCGACGTTTTTGGTATGCGCAAGAGTTTTCATTGAAGCACTGCCCACTATCATTGCATAAGCAGAACAAGAAACCAATAGTTCCACATGGCCACGTACGCATAAGCATAAACGTGACCGGAATGCATTCCCTAAATACTTGATACTAGACAAAATTGTTGAAAGATTGGCAGTCCTAGAACGGATCACTCAAGAAAGTAACAGGGAATGTTTCAAGACTTGAGGATGTCGAACCAAGCTTTCACAAAGTTGTGCAGAGTTTTGAGGGATGATTGTTTCTTGACGAACGACCATTACGTGCCCATAGTTGAAAAAGTTGCTATCTTCCTACGCACACTTGCACACCACCAGGAAAATAGGATCTTGCAAACTGATTTTCAGCGAAGTGGACAGATAATTAGCCAAGTATTCTATTAGGTTATGTGGGTTGTGCTTAAGCTGCGTAGCAGACTACTAGTCCAACCTATTCCAATTGATGAAACCACTACTGACAAAAGATGGAAATGCTTTCAAGTATCTGTAATACCAATTTTTCGTATTATGAACAGTTTTTGTTGCCCTCTGACAATGTTAATTCTGTTAGTAGGCATGCGTTGGCGCCTGGACGACACATATTTACCACTACACATTCAAGTGAAAGATCAACCAAGGTACCAGACAAGGAAAGGCCATTTGGCAACAAATGTTCTTGGGGTCTCTGACACGCAAGGGCGCTTCATCTACATGATGGTTGGTTGTGAGTGTTTAGCCCCTGATGGGTGTGTGCTTAGTGACGTAGTCACTCGTAGTAATGGATTACGAGCCCAAAATTGTGAGTCCAATCTTAATTTGCTAAGAGTTATTTTTTTTTTATATAGTTACATATGAAAAACTTGTACTGTTTGATCAGGAACTTATTACCCGTGCAACAGTGGTTACACAAACGGTCAGGGTTTCCTAACTCCATACAGGAAAACGACGTATCACCTATAAGAATGGGGGGTTCAAATCAAAGACCACAGAATTACAAAGAACTGTTCAATATGCGACACGTCGCAACTCAAAATGTTATAGAGAAGGCCTTTGGTCTGAAGAAGCGCTACACGGTGTTAAAAAGCCCCAACATACTATCACATAACCACGGAATGCGACATCATTATGGCTTGTGGGTTGCTGCACAATTTTGTCATCAATGTTTCACCATATGATCCTTTATTAGATCCTTCAGCCACACCCCTATCTGGAAGTAAAGCACCGAATCTTGCTACTGATGAGATAGAGGATCACATTCAATGCATGAATTCATCTTCAAGATGGAATCATTTCAGGAATAATTTAGCTAACGAGCTTCAGCAGACCCACCATTCAACCAGGTCTAGGGGATAATCTTCTACATTCCGTTTTGTTGAAGATAAATTATTGAACAGTACCTTGTGTTTCAATTAATTATTGGCCTACCTAATAGTTGTGACTTTATACTTTGTTTGGACTCCCTACGGCAATTGTGACATTTGGTTGTGTTTCTTTCCAGGTGACATTTGTTTGTGTTACTTTCCATTTTCTTTTGACTTTACTATAATTTGTTTTTAATTATGTTGTTACTTTAAGGAGGTGTTGTTACTTTCTACATTCATTGTTTGCTAACTCTACACGCTTTGTTGGAGGCTTATGTTAGTTCTATGTAGGGGCAGAGATGGACACAACGAGCAAGTGTGATGATAAGGAGGAAGTCACCTCCGAGAAATTTGAAGACACAACCCAGCCAATCCCTAGGACCAGATCAGGCCTAATTGTCTCGTATAGACATTCAGGAACTAATTCATAGTCAATCGGAAAAAATATTAAGGTTGAGCACTCACCTAACCCCACCACCAACAAGAAGATTTACCTTACTCCAGACGAAGAAAAGACCCTACTCACTACCTTGAAAGAGTTAGCACTTGAAGGCTGGAAGGCTGGTGAGGCTAGAAGTGTGATACTCACTTAAAGGTTGTTGCTAAGGTCAAGGATTTGGTGGAGGGAAGTACAATCACAGGCAAAAACGTAGAGAATAAGATGCACAATTGGGGTAAGCCGTATCGTTTACTCAATAAATTTTTGCGGTTGAGTGGAGTTGCTATTAACCAAGGCATGCATGCCATAATAGTCAAGTCTGAGGACATGTGGGCAGAATACGCACATGTACTGCCCTTTTCTTAATCAATGTGGATATGGTTCTCCTCCAGATTTATTTTTTATTTTGATATTCTATAGGTTAACAGCAAGTACCAAACACTAAGAAACAAGGCATTCATCTACTATGAGTTGTGGTGTGAACTATTTGGCCAACACCGTGCTACAGGATTAGCTGCAAGGGACCACCTTGTGGTAGACAAGGAACCTGCTACAACACCTGTGAATACCCTTGACCTCATTGATGGGTTTGATGAAGAAGAAATTAAAGAGTCGAGACCTAAGGAACCTCCTGCAGCTAACAATGCACACTCAGGTGTGAAGGGTTCTTCTTAGTGTAATCCATGGGAGGCATAGAAAATCAAAGACTGACAGTCAAGACATCCTAGCCTCTAAGGCCGGAAAAACCCTATCCGGTATGGATGCACTCTTCAGTAGAGCTGAAAGACTATTTTCCAAGCAAGAAAAGATTCTGGATGATAAGTTAAAGATGGAGAAAACTTCAAGGTTGTTGATGCATCTGCAAGAGCATGAAGCACTGAACCTGGAGAGCAAGATCTGGGTCGTTGATCACTTGCTTCAGCATGATGGATAGTACTACTACTAGAACAATATGGATGTAGTTGGCCAAGCCGAATTTATACGATTGTTTATTGAATGGAAACTGGCCTAAACTGGAACATGTGTAATTTGACATTTTGGTTAATAAACCAAGCTTCAAGGTGTTAGTAGACTAACTTTTGTAGATGATTGTACTGCTTGATGCATATTGCATCCCTAATGCTTCTTTTCTCAATTTTTCTATCTTTATTTTCTGTGTTTGGATTTAACATGAGGTAAACGTATTGATGAGATAGAATCTTCAAATATGGTGCAATTTTTGTAGGAAAAGTAGGGCATATCCATGCATGCAGTTATTACATCTGATTTTCTTCTTGCTAGTGAAAGTCTTGTATGTGAATTGGGTACCATAAATATTTATTGTTGAATCTTCACTTCTCGGCCTTGTCTATGAATTGGTTGTAGATTTGAAGTACCATTACCTGAAAATTCGCCTTGGTGGCTAGCATTTGTTGCTGACAAAGAAGGAATAAATAAGATATATAGACTTCTCATCAACACATTCTTGTGCTCTGATGATTGAAAGATATCAACACATTCTTAATGCTAAACTAAGATATGCTATGATTATTGAAACACATCAACACATTCTTGATGCTAAACTAAGGCATCAACGCATTACATCATACACTTCCAAGTGTTGCTACACTTCCAATTTTGTCATCAACGTTTCACCATTTGCATCACAACAAACAAATTCTTGTATTCACAGTAACATAGCAAGTAGTAAAATTGGAGATCACTGCATTATAGTAAGCTTGAACCATATGCAAACATATACACTGCATTACAATACATTTCACTGCCTATCATATGCATCACAGAAAGCAATAAAATTTCATACAACCAAGATCACCATACAACCATTAGTTTGTCTGCCCATCAGATCTACGGTGGGTGCCCAGAGGGGACGCCTTGGCTCCTACCTGTGCCACTCCTTATATGTCTGGGCATACATACGCAAAGAGAATCTTGTGGTCGACTTCACTAAGCGATGATCGGACGAGGCATAAGATAGGGATTTGGGCCGAGGAATTCTGAGAAGTTCTCCATCGCGATGATTTCTTGGACAAGACGAATGGAAGTTAGAGAAGATGGAGTTTAGGGCTCGAGGAAAAAAAACACAGTTTTTATACCTAATTTCAGAGGGCATTTTTGTAAAAGGATGTCGCATTATAGATTGTGGAGGAAATCCGCCTTCATCTTCGCAATACCAAACGAGGGCTTTATCTCAACCGTTATTCTGTATGGCTGGGGTAAAAATTATTGACCCAGAGATAACCAACAGTTGTCCGCGAAGACAAATATGTCAATTCCGGTCATCAAACAGACCCTAAGATAATACAAAATAATAATAACTATAATGGACCCATAACATATGAAGTTGATTGATGTATGAACTAACACTTTGTGGAAGTAAGTTTGAACACGATTTGCCTAGTGTAATACTAAATACGGAAGTGAGTGTTCGACCTACCATAAATTTTTTAGGGTTCTCTGGAAATTTTATTTAGTTGAACATGTTACTTTTACTGGTTTTTAGGTTTCTGGAAAGAGCTTGTAGATAAATCGATCATAAATTGAAGCAATCTAGCATGTTGGGGTCAATGAATCTCTCTATATTCACCTATAAGATAAATAAAAATAAATAAATCAGTAGAATCAATATCTCAATGGCTACTTTTATAACTCACAATTTTCTATGTTGTCGTCTTTCTATCACCGCTTCATTCCTTGATTCATCCATCACCGATTGTTTGAACTTCTTATAATGATTTTTGTAATTAAAATTTCATAGAGAAGGGTGAGGTTTTGAAAAGGGTGAGGTTTTGAATCAACGAGGCCTCAACAAATTGCCCATTATAATGATTTTTGTAATTAAAATTTCATAGAGAAAATAGGGAAAAATAACAAATTTTTTATGTTAGTTATGATATTTCATAACTAACCCAAAAAACATTGGCTATTCAATTATAGATTTGATTTTTAGTTAATCGAATAATCGGCCAAATTTTTATTTATTTATTTTTTAAATATTTTTTATTTTTAAAATAAATGTTGGTTATTCGGTTAATCGAAAATTGACGGATAATCAAAAAAATTTATTATCCTTACGAAACAACGTCATTTTAAAAATAAAAAAATATTTTAAAAATCAAATCGGTTTTCTGTTTTAACCAAAACCAATCTGTCATATCCATAACAAAATCGAACAAGGTTCTGTTATGACATTTTATAATCATAGCCGAACTGAATAACCCAAATTTTTTTATTATTTGATTCGATTATTCATCAATTTTTGGTTAATCGAATAACCAACATTTTTTTCTCACTCCTAACTAGCTAAACCAAATCCAGCCAGATATCTTCAATTGTTTGGATTCTTAGCCCATGTTTTGCGCAACCTTCTTAAAATTATAATGGGCTTATAAGCACCTTATTTCAAAAAATAACTCCTCATTTTTTGAAAAAAAAGGTGCTTATAAGCCAATTATAAGCATAAGAAGGCTGCACAAAACACCCCCCTTAATATTGCTCCTTTCTATTTCCTGTGAAAATGTAGAAATCTGCATCCGCCTACCCATATCATACCCCGAATCTCCTTTAGCAAGAGTCTCATATTCATGATTCATTAATTCATCCCCTTCGAACCCATCTTGGCGAAGAGTCGGCAATGCCATTTGTTTTTGGTGTTGAAACTTTGAACTGAATCCCAGCACCAGTTTGTTTGAATTCATTCCAATAGTCCCATTATAATGGTGAGGTCCAACTCCAACCCATAAGAAAGGGACTGCTAGGATTGAACACCACACACGATAAAAGACTAGTGCAAAAATAAAATAAAAATACGGATTTACGTAGTTCACCCAAATTGGTTACTAGCACGGCGGTTAGGGTTCTTTATTTCACTGTAATATTTTTCGAATACATAGTACAATGAAAGACAAAAATATTTATAGGCAGGAATTCTGATATAGTTAGAATACCTACAGGAACTAATCAAATGACGTAACTGCCGCTCCACTAATAGACATGTTCTCCACTAACAGACTACATTATCCAAGTTGGATCGGCGATTGTGGGGCCTTGATCTGATTTGGGCTCCATCAACAAAGTCCCACTTGGAGACTAATCAGTCAACCAACCAACTCTACTTTTCATGTCAACGTACTCTTCATAATTTCCTAGCCACATCATCTTCCATATCACTATAGGAGACCAACTGAGGTCTTGCATAGCCCCAGTTTTCCAGCATTAACACCTTTAGTCAACATGTCTGTTGGGTTCTTTGCACCATCAGTCTTATTCAAACACATCGCACCCTCCTCCACTAGATTGCGAGTGAAGTGATATATTCTCCGGATGTGTTTGGTGCGAAAATAGAATATTGGATTCTTCACCAACTGTATGCCACTTTGACTATCAGTGAACAAATTCTTTTCATGTTGTTTCTTGCCCAACTCCTCCAAATAATCAGTCAACCATATTATCTCTTTGTTGGCTTCAGCTATTGCAACATATTCAACTTCTGTCGATGACATAGAAACAAACTTTTGAAGCTTGGACTTCCAATTGATTGTTGTCCCATTAATAGTGTAGATATATCCAAATGTACTCTTACTCGTGTCCACATCTCCACTCAGATTAGCATCAACAAAACCATCGAGTATCACCTTGCCATTCTAAGCGAAGTGAAGTATTGGTTGTTCCTTTCAATTATTCAGAAGCAATTTCACAGTTTTCCAATGTTCTTTTCCTAAATCTGATATATATCTGCTCACAACTCCAACTGTATGTGCAATATTAGGTCTGGTGCAGAGCATAGCATACATAAGGCTTCCAGCAGCAGAAGAATATGGCATTGTTGCAATTTTCTCACGCTCCTCAACTGACTTGGGTGATTGCTCCTTCAACAACTTTAGATGATTAGCCAATGGCGTATTCTGGGGGTTAACTTTATCAACATTGAATCTGGACAATACCTTCTCAATGTACTGCTCTTGGGATAGATCTAGAGTTCTAACAGAATGATGTCTAGCTTTTCGCAACCCCAAAATCTGCTTTACTGCACCCAAATCCTTCATCTCAAACACTATCGACAGTTTTGATATAACAGCATGAATCTTTCTCACTTCAGTAAAAATCACTGCTATACATAAAAGAATCAAACTTCTTGTACCACTGTCTTGGAGCTTGCTTCAACCTGTACAAGCTCCTCTTGAGCCTGTACACTATGTGTTCCTTAACACGAACCTCATATCCTTCTGGTTGCTGTATATATATATATATATCTTCATCCAAATCCCCATATAAAAATATTATTTTTACATCCATATGCTCAAGGTGTAGATTCTCTACTGCAATAATACTCAACAGAATTTCGATTGTGATTAGTTTCACAACATGAGAAAATATTTCGATATAATCGATACTTTTCCTTTGTGAAAATCCTTTGACTACCAATCTAGCTTTGTACCTCACGGTACCATCAATTTCATTCTTGATTTGATAGACCCACTTGTTCAGCAAAGCTTTCTTCCCTGCAGGTAACTCAAATAGCTCCCAAGTCTTATTTTTCTGAAGTGAGAGAAACTCATCATGCATAACTTGCTCCTAAATTAATTTAATCCTTCACCTGCACTGCCTTATCAAAATATTCTAGCTCTCCACTATCAGTTAGTAACAGATAATACAGAGACGGTGAATGCCTCTCTGGTGCCTTAGGTACCTTGATTGATCTCATCAACACTGGCTCTGGTGTGACTGGTTCACGTTCTGATTCTGCATCAAGATTTTCTGGATATTCCTGCGATAGGGCTATAGCATCACTAGGTGAAACTTTCTGCAAATCGACCTCAACAAATGTCAGAACCATATCCACGGCGCTCTCAGACTTTGTCAGATATGTCCTTATATAGGACGCTCTCATCAAATGTCACATCAAATTGTCTTAAGATTCTCTTCTTCTTTGAACAATATCCAACAAAATAGTACTTCAAGGCCTTTGCATCAAGCTTATCTCTTCTCTGGATCAATGTGAACATAGGCCACACATCCAAAAGCTCTCAGGTGATTCAACTTAATCTCCTTACCATACCACACAACCTCTGGAATCTCGAAACCCATAGGGAAATGGTCCTCTATTTATCAAATACACTGCGGTGCTCACTACTTTTGCCCAGAACATTTTAGGAAAACTAGCATATAATCTCATACATTTTTCTCTCTCATTCAATGTTTTGTTCATCCTCTCGGCAATACCATTATGTCTTGCCATACCAGGAACTGTCCTGGTACCATCTGATTCCATCATCAATACAGTACTTGATGAACTCTGCAGAATCATACTCTCCGCCATTATCTGACCTCAAGCACTTGATTTTCAACTTCAGTCTTCCACTTCTTGAAAGTAGTAAAAACATCTTATTTGTGTTTCAGAAGGTAAACCCATACCTTTCTACTGAACTTGTCGATGAAGTTAACATAGTATCTCGAGCTACCAATAGAAGGGATAGGAGATGGTCCTCATACATCCTAGTGCACTAGATCCAATCGTGTTGCTTTTCGCTCTCTACTGGTCTTTGTCAAACTGGCACACTTCTGCTTTTCCAAAATACAACTCTCATAAAATCCCATCTCCACAGATTCCAACCCTAAGGTGACCCATCAAAACTAGCATCTACATCCCCTTCGCACTCATATGATTGAGTCTGTTATGCAACAAACTCGAACTCGATATACTATCAGTAACTACAACAAGATTCTCAACAACAACAGTGGTGTATAAAATGCTAGTTTGTACACCACTTGCAATGACCATCACTCCTCTAACAATCTTCCAGCGACCGCTGAATCTTGATTCATAGCCCAAGCTGTCTAGCTGACCAATTGCGATCAGATTCTTTTTCAAGTCGGGAATGTATCTGAAATTCTCCAACTTCCACGCTCTGCCACCTATAGTCTGGATACACACATCTCCTCTACTTGCAATCTGTAGAACTCAGTTGTCAGCCAAGTACACTCTTCCAAAATTTCCTGACTTGAAATTTTGGAATATTTCCTTGCTCGGAGAAGAATGAAATGATGCTCCAGTATCCACGGCTCAATTGGGTTGTCCACACTGAGGACCAAGGCATCCGGACTTTCATCTGTAAGACATATAGAATCATCATCTGTAAGACATACAGAATCATCATCTGCTTGGGACTTCTATTTCGAACCTCTTTTGTGCCATCTCGATTTTGGACAATCTCTGCTCATGTGGCCTTTCTCATCACAATTTTAGCAAGTGACCACATATTTGCCTTTTGATTTATTCCACCTTTTGACTTTGAGCGACCATACTTGCTCTGACCTCCCTTAGTTCTGTCTCTACCCCTACCCTCGGTGCATAGTGCGTTACCAGACGAATCACCAATTTCCTTCTTGAGAATACTCTCTCGCTCAGGACAATATCTCAGACTTCATAAAATTTTAACTTCTAAAATCCACGCGAACTACTAATTGTGGAAACAATAGTATCCCACGATTTGGGTAGCAAAGACATAAGTAACGGGGCTCTAATCTCATTATCAAATTCGATATCAACTGAACTCAACTGACTGATAATCATGTCGAATTCGTTTACGTGATCTGCAACAGATCCACTCTCGGACTATACGAAATTGAACAAAAGACGCATCAGATATACCTTGTTCATTGCCGATGGCTTTTCATACATGTTTGACAAGGACTTCAGAACTCCTGCAATCATTTTTTCTTTTACGATGTTAATGGCAACATTTCTTGCTAGTGACAGACGAATCAACCCTAGTGGCTGGCGATCCTTCAGATCCTAGACATCTTGTTTCATTGTTTCTAGCTTCACTCCTGACAAGGGATCGTGAAGGTTTTTCTGATACAGAAGATCTTCCATCTACATCGTCTAGAAACCAAAATCGGTTTGATCGAATTTTTCGATTAAATCCTTCGTGCTTTCAATCTCGTTCAGATCGTTGTGACACAGAACGTTCTGATACAAGTTGTTAGGATTGAACAACACACACAATCAAATATTAGTACGAAAACGAAATGAAAATACAAATTTATGCGTTCACCCAAATTGGCTACTTCCACAACGACTGGGTTCTTTATTGCACTGTAACATTTTTCAAAGACAAAAGTATTTATGGGCTAGAATTCTGATATAGTTAGAATTCCTCCAGGTACTAATCAAATGGCGTGATTGCCCCTCCACTAATGGGCACGTTCTCCACTAACAGACTGCATGATCCAAAGTGGATCGACGATTGTGGAACCTTGATCTGATTTGGGCTCCGACGTCAACATGGACTGCATTGGTGTTTGTGAAATCACATGGTATGAAAATGGAAAAAAAAAATCAGCTCATTAACCCACTTTCCATCCACAGGAAATTAAATGCAAATCTTTCTTCCAATTCCCAAAACCTAATGGAATTCAAACTTGTGGGTCAAAGTTAAACACACACTCAGAAATTTTGGTATTCAACTCTCGTGATGTGACCAGTAGATTAGAGATACTAGGTTAAAGTTTGTTCGTTTCTTTTTTTATCCCAGTGAATTGTAATTCAAATGGAGAAGTTTTGATGTTGCTTATCGGATGTGGTCTGCGTGG
>JAOWBN010129971.1:0-19091 GCA_028565015.1 Pinguicula moranensis
CTAACCATACTCACAGCAAATGATATATCAGGTCGAGTATGATTCAGGTATATAAGTCGACCTACCAACCTTTGATATTGCTCCCTATCAACTGGCTCGCCGGCTTCTGCACTTAACTTCAGTCTCTGATCAATCGACATTTTTATCCTGGAGCAAATTTTCGCTGGGATAGAACAATTCTCTTGATCCCACAAGCTATTTCAATCCCAAGAAAATACTTCAACTGGCCCAAATCCTTTACCTCAAACTCTTTGCCCAGTCTCACCTTTAGTTTTGCAATCTCGCTCTCATTATCACAAGTAATAATCATGTCATCCACATATACTGCTAGCACCATGGTGTTACTCTCATCATGCCTGAAGAATACAGTATGATCGGCATTGTCTTGCTGATAAACCATGCCAATCATAGCCTTCCTGAACCTGTCAAACCAGGCTCGAGAAGATTATTTTAAACCATATAATGATTTTTCAAGTTTGCAAACTTGACCCTCAGTCTGACGGGTGCCAAATCCCGGAGGAATCTCAATGTACACTTCTTCTTCCAGATCACCATGAAGAAATGCATTAGCTTATGCAAGTTCCACCCTTTATTTGCTGCTATAGATACCAGAGTTCTGACTGTGCTCATTTTTGCCATGGGTGCAAACGTATTATCGTAATCAATCCCATACACCTGGCTGTATCATTTGCCTACAAGTCGTGCCTTATAGCGCTCCACTTTTCCCTTGGGGTTCTGATTCACAGTAAACACCACTTACATCTAACAGTCTTCTTACCAGGTGGTAGCGGCACAAGACGCCACGTTTTATTCTTTGTAAGAGCCTCAAGCTCTTCTATCATTGCCGCTTTCCATCTTGAATCTGCTTTAGCCACCTGCCAACACATAGGAATAGAGACAATGTCCAAAGATGCAATGAATGCTCCATGATCATGAAGTATATGAGAGTACGAGATAGAATTAGCAATATCATGGGGATGAAACCTATCAGGAGAAAAACCATATATATTTGGTGGAACCCCTGCATTGCTGCAAGTGGTTCTCCTAACAGTAATATCATGGATAGGAATATTAGTAGGAGAAATAGGAATATCAGTGGAGGAGGAGTGCCACCTGGAGATGAAGATGAAGGTGCCCCCGGATTCGAAGCAGTCAATGACCTTGGGCATGAGACTGGAGCAGGTGACTCTGGAACCTCTCTAGTCTCCTCTCTCATCTGTCATCGAGTATGAGGATAGTGTCTTGTATAACCCAAAGAAAGCTCCCACTGGCTCAGAATCTTGCACTCTATTGCACCCAACTCACTCGTCGGTAAAGGACAAGAAATATCTCACACTCGTACCATCACATGTCCCCCTTATCACTACTATTCTCATTTCTGCTTTTACTACTATTCTCTCCCTCTCGTCGTATAATATCAGACGAGCCTTCAAGAGGTGAGTAGGACCCCTGCTGAAAGTATGGCCCATGCTCCCAAAATGTAACATCCATACTTACAAATAATCTCCGCTCAATTGGACTCCAGTATACATACTCCTTTTGGGTCGCAGAGTTTCCCACGAACACACTCTTGATAACCCCTGGATCCAACTTTCCAACCCTTGGCTTATTATCATGTACAAAGCATATACAACCAAAGGTTCTCAACAGAATAGTGTCTCATTTTGTACCATTCCAGATTTGAAATGGAGACTTCCAATCTAACACTCGAGGTGATATCCGGTTAATCAGGAATGTGGCTGTAAGAATCGTTTGCCCCCACAAATATTTTGGGACATTCATGGTGAGCATCATACTTCTAGCCACCTCAACAATGTGCCGATATTTCCTCTCAAATACCCCATTTTACTCTGGCGTGTATGGGCAAATAGTTTCATGCTTAATATCATGTAATGACAAATATTCAGTAAACGTCCTGTTAGTGTATTCTGTCACATTATCAGATCGTAACCCCTTTACTACTGCACCATATTGTGTCTGTACTCATTTGTGAAAATCCTTGAAACAGGCAAGTACATCACTCTTATTTTTCATTAAATATAGTCAAGTGACACGGGAGCAACAATCAATGAAAGACACGAGATAAGGAAATCCATTGAATGTGGCTGTTGGACAAGGGACCCATACACCTGAATGTAGAGACTACCTAAGATCTACTGAATTGTCAGTAACATAAAGAGAAAAGACCGGTTTATTCATCTACACCAGAAAAGAGCCCGGAAGTCACTCCACTCTTCTTTTATTGTTGAGTAAAGATTAAATCAAAAACATGCGAACTCCTACTATCAGAGCCAACATAAGAACTTCTGGTATGCTTGCCCAACTCACAAGCATCACAAACCAACTTCTCTTTATTCGCTGTGGCAAATAGGCGAGGATAAAGTTGACTCAAAGTCAAGAAGGAGGGATGACCTAATCGCCTATGGTGAAGCATTAGGTATTCCACAGCACTGTCTCCTCCATGTCTCTCCATAATAGATGAAAGGGCTGAGTCTAATCCTTTCCGATCCATGTACCATAAGCCACTACGCCATGTCCCAGTCCCAAGTACCCTGCCTGTCGTCTTCTCCCGGAAGATCACCTGAGGTATATCAAATAATACAGTACAATTTAATTGGTTAATAATGGTATTTATGGAGAGGAGGTTAACGAGAAATGAAGGAGCATGCAAAACTTTGGACAAAGTCAAAGTGTTGGTACAATGAACTGTACCCTTACCCACTACTAGCCGATCAATGTCATCAGCTGTCTTAGCAGCACCCATCACGTGTCCAAAAGCTCCAGAGTCAATGATCTAATTTGACGAGTCGGCAGTAGGAAATGATGCCAGGGCTAGTGAGTCATACATACCTGTGAAACCTGAAGCCAAAGCAACATTACCAGAGAAGTCAGATGAGGTAGGTGTATCAAGGCATAACCTCACGCTTTTGAGTTTTCTCTGGATTACGTCAAAAAATGCTTGATCCTCCTCAACGGTTATAGTACTCCCTATATTCTCCTCCTCATCAGCATCCACCGTCAAGTTGATGCGATAGCCTCCTCGGCCATCACCCCTAAAACCACCTCTCCTACCTCCACGAGCTCTACCTTTGCCCCCAAATCTACTTCTACCTCCAGAATCTTTCTCACGGGACATCCTCGGACAAAACTCCATCAAGTGGCCAACCGCCCCACACTGATAACAATTGCGAGTCTCCCCCTAGACCCTAGTTATCTGATAACTACCAGTAACCAACGCCTTTGTGCCTAAAATTACACTCGGCGTAGAGTGTATCTTTATTTCACTCTCCACTTGAATCATAGCTGCAAATGCCTCATCCAGTGATGGAATTTTGACCTGGGACAATAAAACTGATCTCCTCGAGTGAAGGATCGAATTCATATCTTTCAAGAATTTCATAGTCCTTTCTTTCTCAAAACATTGTCGCATTTTACATTTCGAGTCACTGCAGCTAGACAACGGGTCGTAGTGATCCATCTCAGCCCACAATCGCTTCAAACAAATAGAATACTCCTAAATAGACTTCTTCCCCTGAACCTCCGCATCGATCTTCAGCTGAAGCTGAAATACCCTCATCTGGTTTTCAGCCCCGGAATAGGTGGTCTTCAGACTAGCCCACATCTCACTCACCAAGTTAAGGCCATCTACTGTAGAAGTAACAGATGCAGTCATCGAGTTCAAAAACCAGATACATAACTTAGCATGAGTAACTTTCCACTCCGTAGTGGAAGAGATGTCACTCTTCGATTCACATTCCCTCAGGAAGCCATCCAGGCTTCTCCCTACTAAGATGGTCTCAATCCTGCGAGACCAACTAAGGTATGTAGCTGATCCATCAATTCAAATCGATCGGTTGAAGATCAAGTTTGATTAGAGCAGCAGCAGGGATAACTGCCGAGGTTGAGGCATTCGCTCCCCTTATGAGCCCAACCAAGGCTTCAAGCACCTCAGGATTGAGGTTCTTCAGGACCTCCAATCCTTGTTTAACCACACTGTCGCTTGTTCCAGACATTTCTTACACAGCAGCTCAAATCACAACTGATCACAGCAACAACACAATCCACATAACACAATCACATGAAAATCCCCACGTCTCAGTACTCAATCATCAATACGCAATCCACAAAAAACATCAACAATGCCTAATTGGATTCCCGAGTTTAGGCAAATACGATAAATCCAATCAAATAATTCATCATATCCGATAAAAACACCAACAAAAATTCTGTCTCTGAGCTCCGGCGATGATGGTGGCGCGTGCGATGGCAGTGGCGCATGGTGCTGACGCCGACGACATGCGACCTACTTACAGAAAGCTCTCCTCACGACGATCGCAACGGCGGTGGTTTTTGGCGATACCTATGCCAAACGCATCCGAAAATGGCAAAAAAATGCCACAGGTCACATTTTTCGGCGATGGCGCGTGGTGGCCGGAAAACGTTGAGTGTTGAGCAGATCTGACAGAGAAGGAGATGGGCTACATTTTGGGACCGGTTCTGGCATTGGAGGAGCAGTAATGGTGTCAGAATCGGGACAGAAGTGGTAGAGACGAAATGTTTATTAGGGTTTGAAAAATTGGCTCTGATACCAAATTGTAAAATGAGAAACGGAAAAAAAATGAGAATTTTCTTTTTATTGAATCTTACTTATTCATGTCTTACATTGATTCTTTCTTTTTATAGAGAAGAATTACAAACGGACGGATTACAAACACATTAATACACACATGCGAGCGTGCGTTTTACTTTTTCTCTTTTTCTCCTTGTCTTCCACTCCTTGTCGTGCATATTGATTGTTCCAATAGAATCAGTCTCCCCTTCGGAGGAGCGTGTCTTATCGGATTCGCTCTCCTCCGAATCCTTGTTGTTCATGCATGCCTCGCTTACGGATGCGTCGCCTATGGATGCTCTGCCTGATCCGCCTTTACCAGTTGGTCCGCCTCCCCGTCCACCTGGTCTGCCAGATCCGCCTTCACCACCTGCAACGCCGGATAAGCCCAAGGCCGCGATAGAAGGGGCAGCTCCCTGAAATTAGCAAGTAATCTTTAGATATTGAATACGCTAAATTTGAAAACAGTTTCTTAAAAGAAGGCACGGACAATTTTCTTAAATCGTAAAATAGAGCAGTTACATACCATTAAACCGCCCCAATCTACTCTGTAGCGGGTAGTCAGCGGCGATAATGGCGGAGTCACCCAGGGTTTGGTGAACTCTGCATAGATGGCCTCATACTCTTTGGAGCCGCCTTTCCCGCGCACGGCCAGATCTATGAGCTGGTCACAGAGAGCTCTACGGTTTGGCTTCGGCGGAAGCGGCTTGTTGGATTCCTAGTACAATTCATTCAAGGGGTGAAATAAAAATGAGTTTAAACATTACCAAGACTACAAAATTGATACAAACACATACAAAATTCAACCCAACCAAAATCATTGATAGGAAAACTGGGGTGCACTTAAAAAAAAAACCAAGACAATATGCGGAGCGCCATGCATATGTGATATGCCTAAAACAATATTTATACCAAAAAACACACTAAAAAAATAAAGCTCAACGTTTGAAAGAAAATATGGCCACGTATCTAGGGGGACCATGCCCCCACGGCCAACCTGTGTCATCCCGTAAAATACAAAAATAGTCTAAAGGAAACAACGTACGGTAATGCTAAAAGTACCACGGGTATTTCCCACAAGTAAAATTCTGACGGCGGAATTTTCCTCATAGGTGACAACTGAATCCTTCTCTGCGACGTTACTTCCTGTGGGAAGGCTGGGCGAGCGGCGGGGGCTCAGACGCAGAGGGTAGGGCTTCAGATCTGGGGGCATCCAAAGAAGGGGGACGTGGACGGTGTCGGCGACTCCAAGACTATGGGATTTGCCGAATATGCACCAGGCAGCCATGCATTGCGGCGGTGCCTGAAGTTTGTGCCCCAGTAATGGTGTAGGAGGTCCCCACGCGACTGGATTCGTAGGCTACGCCTTGTGGGCAATAGATTTTTTCGAGCGGTGGTTCAGTTTAGGGGCGCCATCCGCCAAGATACAGGGCATTTGGGTGCGGGAGCGGGAGCGGAGAAATGGCTTCAACTGGACAGGAGTATTTTGATTTCGAACTGGAAATCGTATGGGGGGGAGGGGATATGAAACAAAACGACGGCGGAACGGGAATCGAAACGACGGCAGAATGGGAATTGAAACGACGAGGGAGGAAATGAGTCATCACTCAACAAACGAGCGAATGTTTTATACCGAGATGGCAGGGGCAAAATGGACATTTCCTCAAAATGAACGACGTAGCATGCATAATCATGAACAATCTGCTGATACCAAACAAAGGATAAGAGTTGTATAACTCCGTATATAATTCAGACACCATGAAAAGGAATGTACCAAACAAAGGGAGGATTACGCAATCCGACAGGAAGTTCAAAATAATACTTTTAGTAGGAGGAAGTGCAAAATAATACTTTTAGTAGGATTAAATTTGTATGTCTACCAGACTGCCCTATGTGGAATTTTAAGCATCAATACGGGTTGAATCCCATAATAAGTTTTTCTTTTGATTTTTAAAAGTAGAATTGTAAAGGAATTCAACAATCGGGATTCAAACCTTTGACACATGAGGGAAAATCTCTATTTCTTCCAACTGATCTACGATGATTTTATGTATTGTTTCAAAAGTAAATAGAATTACAATATATCGGGGGGGACAAAACTAAAAAAATACATATATGATTATTCTTCTTGTTGTTGTTGCTTTGACTATGGGGATTACTCTCCATGAACCTACTCTACTTCGAGGCACAATGTTTCGGCCACCTCCTTTTAGTATTGTACCCCAAGGCCAATCACCTATGGCTTTTGTATCAACTATATAAAGGCATATGATAAGTAGTCATCTTCATTGTTTGTTTTATTTGTTTGCATAGTTATTGCATATCAAATAATGAAGCCCAAGTATTGATAAACTTAAAGTAGATCACAAAGAGTTGTGATGATGAGACCACTGTAATAAAGTTATCAATACTAAATATCTCTAATCATAGTATTAGTGAGACATTACATCACCAATACGGATAGGTTAGCATGTGCTAAACCACTTCCCTTTGCGCTAAAAAATGAATACTTGTAATTGACAATTACATTGGATTGACCCAATTAAAGTTCACCATATTGTCAATGGTTGATATTCTAAAGAATTGTAGGTGTAAGTGATACTTAGATTTGAGATCACCATGGAATATTGAGTAGAATGTAACTCTTTAATTATATTTGGAGTTATACCGTAAATGGGTAACAATGAATTGGGAGTGGTATGAAGTATGAAAGGATTGTGAGTGATCGATAATGGATTCACTACTCTTAAATAGCTATAAGGTGATATCCCTATGATCACTTGTAAGAAATTATGAGAAGCCTTTGCAAAACACGAGTTTAATTAGAAAAGAGATTCTAATTAATACTCAAATATCATGATTTTCGGTACAAAAAATCTTACTCATATATCGAAAGAGAATGACAAATAACCTCTGCATGCTAAGATTAGGATATGAATAAGGTGAAGGGATATTAATTACATGGGAACCGGTTCTTAAAGTCTTCTTAAATGACTATTCTCAATATATTGGTGACCATGATATGTTGCCAGATGTCACTCATGGTCTTGGAACATGAATTAATGTTTATTGAATTAAAAGAGTTTAATTTATCCATAATATTATTATGTTAATTTGTTATCTATTGTCAAGTTATTGGGAACCTATAGGGTCACACATATTAATATCAAATTCTTGTGGGGTCAAAATATAATTAAAAAAGAATTTAGGCCAAAATGAAGTTTTTGAAACTTTAAGGACCTGAATGTTATAATGGGGTCACAAACCTAATTACCAAGAGTTTGTGGAATGTATATTTAATACATCAAAAACCCATGTTAGTTGGATCAATGAAATACCAAGAGTTAGTGGAAAGTTACTATACGTCATATATAAGATATATGAAGTTAGTAACCATTTTCTTCCAATTGAAATACATGCATATGATAGATATTCAATGAGGTGTTCTAATATAAAGGGTTGTATATAAAGGTTGAGTGGAAGAGTTCTACAAAATCATGAACATTTGTATGATTGGGATCAAAAGTTGATCCACTAAGTAGGACATGTATTTGCATCCCAAGGCCACGACAAACTCTATAAATACCTTCATATGTGAAGAAGTTCATGCATTTGTGTGTCTTGATAGGAGAAAAAAAAGGAGTTCCCTTTCTACCCGAGAGCTTGCAGAAAAACATTTTGTGAAATTTTTCTTCTCATTTTCTTAGCCACAAGTGAGAAGCTAGCACTCCAAACACACATATAGTATTATACAAAGAGTTGGGTAAGCCTCTAAGAGTTATGGTGGTGTGGACTTGGACATTTGAACACCTACAAATGAGACTACCTTCAAGGACTTTATGAAAGCTTCAAGTTGATGTATTATGTATAAATTCTCCTTACTCTTATTTTGAATTTATGTAAATCAGCATGAACCCTTGGGAAAGGAACTCATAAATTTTTATTATGCACACACTTTATTTAGCTTTCATTGCACATTTTACTCTTATGATACATAGTGTAACATAAAGTTCCTTCACCTCCCTTACAGCCCGAGGGTGATGTGGCAACACCACTCCGGACTTGAGGATAGACTTGAGCGAGGGGCGATTCATTTCTTCTGATGGCTTACACAATCACTTTGTAGCCATGGGGAGTGATGGAATTCCAATACCAAATAGCTGTCGTCGGGAACTGATGTATTAATCTTGAGTAAAACTTCAATCTATGGGCGGTTGAAAGGCAAGGGTGAAGTACAAAATTAGAGAATTCACTGTGTTACTTCATTGTTGTCCATTGCAAATGGAGTTGGAAGAGTCATCATTGACAAATCTTTTTGCTTTGTGCTAATAGTGGATTAGAGCAAAATGGCTCTAGTAAATTCCAGTGCTTCTATTTAGTGAAGTTCCTGGAACTCAAAATATCAAATGACGCAATGCATATTGGGTCGCAACGAAAACGGCCTCTTTGTATAATTACAAGAGTAAAGCCGCGTACATCTGACCCCCCCCAAACCACAACTTAGTTAGGAATATACTGGGTACGTTGTGGTTGTGGTTATGGACTGTGTTACTTCATTCCAACATTCAAGTCAAACTACATATTATAAACATGTGGTCTGAAGTTGGAATGAAGACAAAGTTCAAATAAAAAGAATGTTGCTATTTTGGTGTAAAACTTGAACTTGATGAATTGAGTGTGCTCATGTCCCTTGGCATATTATGGTCCAACATCCATCATGCTGTCAATGGCATCAGATGGGGAACGAATTACTTGATCAAAGCACACACTCTGCCTCATGAACTCTGGGCACATGCCATCTTGTTATCTTGTGTTTTTTTGGGGAGCAAAGCTTTCCCCTGTAACTAGAATTGACGTAGACAGAACAAAATCTCAAGCAAACAAGCTCTTTCTGCAAACATTCTTCTGGCATATCAATCCCTACTAGCTAACCATAACCAATAACCTGCAACCACTGAATGCCCGAACTAAATGAAGCTGTGGGCAATGACAATAATCCTCCTGCTATTGAGCCAAATGTTGGCACCACCATTGCAGGAAGCTGAATGACAAACTGTAACCAGAAGCAAGAACACGCAAAGCAATGTTAGTTCAGCGGAGCAAGGAGAAGAAGGGGCTATCAAATTATATAAAATGACAGAGAGGAGACTGTATTTTACCATATAGCCAACTTCTCAGTGATGTAGACGAAACAAGAAATGGAGTTCTTCTTCTCTCGATTCAGGTTGTCAAGGATGTTCATCTACCAAAGAATCCAGACCGTCAAGGCGGAAGATTTGCTTTTATTAGATTTGCTCCAAATGAAACCACTATGAACTTGGAAAGTACACTGAAAGGAGAGTTGTGGGAAGTTATAGGCTTAAGGATAGTTTAATCAAGGCTAGACAACCCCTGCTGCACAACAAGGTAGAAAACAAAGTTGCACTACACCATTTGCACTAGACGAGTGTTGCAACTCCTTAGTAGAGGTAGGCAAATAGGGCGATCCATATGGGCCTGGGCCAGTTCGTGCACCAAAATGGGCCAAACACGAGCGGTGGCGGGTATTAGGGGAAAAATGGATGGCCCTGATCTATTGGTTTTTTGGGCGATGTGGACACAAGCTTAATATTTGAGCCCACGATTTTGGCATGCATGTGCCATTTTTTATATAAAAAATATATATTTATATTTAAAAAATTAAATTAAAAAAAGGCAAGAACCATTTTGTAAATGGGCGGACGTAACCCGACTCATTTTGTAAACGGGTGGGCTTGGCCTGCAAGTTTGCCTACCACTACTCCTCAGCCAACGACCACTGGAAAGGCCGGAATAGGTACAATCAAAATGAAATATGTACCTCGGCCGGAAGAGACTGTGGCTAAGGGACTGCCTTGTGGGAGAACTGAAGCCACAAATAAGGACCAAAAGAGCAGAGCGGACAGTGTGGAAAGCAGGATACGAAGGAGCTATGATCTCACCATTGGAAGGCGGTGAAATCTTGATACACTTGAGCTCTGAGGATCAAAAGCTTAAACTGTTCCCCAACGAACCTTCATGGGAACAATTGGGGATTAGTAAGGTCAGAGATGCCTAAAAACAAAGGGGTCGGCCGAGCTACATGGATTTGTATACACGAGATGGCCTAAAGAACGGAGGATGAAAACAACCGTGATACAGAGTTCTCCTTGGAAATGGATAAGAATTTCCTGGTGCTAGCTTAGAAAAATGAAGGAAACAGAGGGTTATCGTACCTTCAAATCGTCCATGATGACAGTGATGAGATGAAGCAGCAGAGCTCAACAGCTAAAATAAGCCGATCATTGGAAAGCACAGGTCTCCTAACCATGGTGATTATCAAGAAAAGCCGAACTGCGGCAACAATTACAAGCGTGAAAGGGGCTGACGTCCTAATGATTGGAAAGGGGCAAAGGGGCAAAGAAGAAAGTACACACGAGAAGTCTATCTTTAGATATATGCCGGGAACAAATAAAAGAGGAGACAACCCAAGTCGCAGTCTTTCTGGATCGGGAAATGTCTCCTGGACTCCAACGCTAGGAAAATGGGCCACAATTAGCAGCTTTGGACTTGGCTGAACTGCCACTGCAGATGGACACTATGGTTGGTTTTTTGCTAGCAGCTCTGACGTATGTTGCGCCGCGGCCAGGCCACTCTGGGCCACTAACAGATGAAATACATCCATGCCCAGACTATCTGATTCCACAGCCTCAAAAGGCTGTTGCCAACCCCTTTTGGGACACTGGCCGAGGTACCAGTACAGGACACAGTATCCTTAATTTTAAATTTCAATGAAATAAATATTGAGCTACAGCCGGAACAACTACTGATTAGTATCGTGACATGCCGAGCACCCTCGAGAATGCTGAACTAACACAGAGAGAAGAAAAGTGCGCAATAAAGTCAACTAAACAATCCCTAAACTCTTATTTACTAAAAGATATTGCATTATCAAAAATAATAGAACTAGGTCATGAGATAGATATGATATCAAATGGCTCAATAGCTAAGCTCTTTACAATTGTTGAACAACATCGAGTTGATCAAACAGCAAAAAGAGGCGGAAGTTGAAAAAAAGTCAAGCTCATGAACATTGTAACATACAACAGAAGAGGACCGGAGATCAGAGGAAAATGATGGACATAAAAGAGATGATTTGGAAGAGACTAAATTTGATTCAATCTCTACAGGTGACTGTAGTGACTTTTGGCCGACAAACGGAATAAAATGGCAAGCAAAATGCGTGGTAGAAAAATCAGGGGGTATGCTCTATGTATGGGACCCAAAGACTTTTGAGCTCGAGAACAATTGGGAGGCTCATGGTATGCTAGTCATGATAGGACGATGGTACCAAGAAAAATAAAATCTCAATCGTAAACATTTACTTCCCATGTGAGCTATCAGCAAATAAACTATTATGGTATGAAATTCTAACCTTACTGCAACATGACCCAAATAGCCTAGGTGTCTATGCGGGGACTTCAATGCAGTACTGAATGTGGATGAACGAAAATCTCAACTAAACAGTCTCATGAGTGAAAATGAGATATTTCGATCAATTTGTAAGGCAAACAAAACTTGTGGATATTCCATTTATGGGACATCGCTTAATGCGAACAAATGAATGTGCACCTCTGCCAATTGACTAGATCGATTCTTTCTATCCCCATAATGGCTCCTTATATGTCGAGCCTACATCAAATGGCAATTGAGTGTCGGACTTCAGATCATCGACCGGTAATGCTCAAGCAAGAGGCAAGTGACTGGGGTTTGACCCCATTTCATACGCTGAACTTCTGAGAGAACTGGAAACTTTTGTAATGACAACTTGAGAAAATGACACAGTCATTGGAATGAATGGATATAAGTTGCATGTGAAACTAAGAAATATGATGACAACTCTCCAAAGATGGAACAAGGAAGTCTTTGGTTACGTCAGTAGGAGTATAGAGCACAAGCAACAGGTAATCATCTTTTGCGAAGAAAAGACGAAAAAACAAAATCTAACCGAACTGGAGTTGGCGGAGCACAAAGAGGACAAAAAGGAACTCCAAGTTCTACTCCAGTGACAAGATCCGATCCTATACCAGAAATCCAAAATGGCATGATTAAAGAGAGAGAGAAGGCAACACAAAGTTCTATCATGCCTGAATCAGAAAACATCGACAAAGTAATGAATTGAGAGGATTAAATATAAATGATCAATGAATTGGAGATGTAAATGAGGTAAAGATAAGGATAAAAGGACACTTCAAACGACACATTACCATGCACTATTATGACCAGATACACCTTTATGCCTTGGCACCAAACAGTCTTAATGGAAATGATAATACTACTCTCACCATGCCATTTACAGAGGAAAAATTAGGAGAATTGTGTGGTCATGTACATCAAACAAGCGCCCAAGTCCTGATGGTATAAACTTCTACTTCATTAAGCGCCACTGTGAGACGATGAATAAAGATATTATAACTTTCATTCAGCCATTCCACGAAAATGGCAAACTTATAAAAGGCATCAACTTCATACACATTGTACCCACACCGAAAATAAGTAATCCAAAGAGAATTGAGCACTATCGGCCAATCTCTTTGGTAGTATGTGCCTATAAAATCTTGGCAAAAACACTGGCAAGTCGTTTAATCTTAGTAATGCCTAAAATAATCTCCCCCAATTAGATGACATTTATAAAAAATGTGACAGATAATGGATGGGGTTGTTATTGCAAACGACGTCAGGAAGAGGCAAACCGCAATAAGCATAGAGCCATACTTCTAAAAGTGGATTTGAAAAAGCTTTCGATCCGATATAGGGCTATCTCTCAAGGATGTTGGAGAAGCTTGGCTTTTGCGAGAAGTATCGAGACTGGATCCATGGGTGCTTAACAATAGCTACCGCCACAATATTGGTAAATGGCAGCCCATCGAGGGATTTTGCACTGCAAAGGGAACTCAGGCAAGGCGACCCCATGTTCCATTTTTTCATTGCAATAGAAGGCCTACACTTAATTATTGATCGACAAACAAGGTTAGGTAGAATGGACCCCATTGTACCTTGCTAAGGCTAAATTACCACTGACGCATTTTCAATACGCCGATGACACCCTTATCTTTTGTCATGTGAACGAGGAAAGTGTGCAAAAGAAGAAGGGCATTCTGAGATGATTTGAAATGGCATAGGAGCCTAAAGGTAAATTTGTTTTAAAGTAATATAAGGGGGATAAATGTCCCCAGCCTAGAAGTTCAAGGTTTTGCTAACACCCTCAATAGTATGACAGCAAATTGCCGCAAACTTACATAGGTATACCCCTTGGCAAAAATCAAGGAAAGAAAGCTACTTGGCAGTCAGTAATAAAGAGACTCTAGAAGCGAATCAAGAGTTGGAAAAATGTTTATCTCGCTCTCGGGGGGCAAATATCCCTCATAAAGTCTACACTTACAGGGTTAGCGACATATTCTTTATCTACCTTCTAGGTAGGGGTGGGCATTCGGAATTCCGAATTCCGAAATGAGGGTAATTTCCGAATTCCGAATTCCGAATTTCCGAATAATTTCGGATCGGATCAAAATTTCCGAATTTTGAATCGGATTGAAATTCTGAAATTTCCGAATATTTTCCGAATTTTGAGTTCGGAATTCCGAACGCCCACCCCTACTTCTAGGCTCCAAAAGAAGTTACGACAACCATATGAGGATCCAATCAAAATTCTTGTGGGGGCCATCCTGATGCGAATATTAAGATATATAATCAATGCGCAAATAAATACGAGACAGGCTAAAATACCCTAAAATCACTTTAAAACGCAAGAGAACGGTGTCAATTATAACAATAAAGGGGTCGACCACTGGGAGGCAAATTAGACTTGTTAACCCTAACAACATGTACAAAATTACAAGAAGAAAATGGAGATATATAGTGACCAAATAGGAAATAAAAATTTATAAATTTAAATGCATAATTAAATTGAAATACGAAGAGAAAGAAAAAAGTACACTGGTTTTGTTGACTTAATGAGACAAAATTACTCCTAACATGTTTTGGGTGGCTAAAACACATAAGATCAAATTAAAGTCTCTGGTTTGATTTTATTCTAATAGGAAAGTGTTGATTTTTCACTCTAACACACTGACATGTAATTAGAATTGTAAATCTATAGTATGCTGAACACACAACATATAAATTCATTCTCGTTATACTAAAATTCTAACAAGATGCGTTATAAATTTAATATAACTTTTAAGCACATAAACACCATAATTTGCCCCTAAGAATTCCTTTTGTCAAAGAAAGATTCAAGAGTTTCTAAACTAAGTATGCTCCCGATTTCGTAGCTAATAAGACAATCAGTCTTGGGTTTGAGCAAGCATGTTTCGACGCGTACAAAACCTACAAGTTGAAAATTGAAACATTAATATAAAATATGTAACATAAAATCCAAACTGCAAAGAACATAAAATTCGAACAATATGTGATGCAACCACCCTACTCCTTGTTAGGGTAGTGTTGGAGCAGATTGCAACTTTCAACAATCTGTATGCCTGACGGGTTCTCACGGCACAATTACAAGCACAAGGATGTACGTTTTGCCAAACTCACGAAAAATTACTTCAACATCTATTCTTGGAGTGTAGCAGCACATACAAAGTATGGTAAAATTTATACAAATGGCTTGGTTACAACTATGTATGGTACACAACAGCACTACCTACTCCATTTGGGAATGCTCAAAGGGAAGAGATCGAATGAAATATTGAAGTCTATCTGACAGTTTAGTTTGGAACATCTGAAAACCCTTAATAATTTTGTATTTAATGAAATACTATTATGCACTAACTCAATCATGAAATACACAAAAGTCTTAACCTGGATTTGGACAACATCGTACAATAAAATAAATTTTGAGCTGGTATTAGGATACTGGCTCCATAACCTCATAGATGTATTAGATTTACGCGCATGCGTGAACTAGTTGTAATAATTTATTTGGTGAAAGCTTATTTTTAATAAAAATAAATAAATTATCATATAAAAAGAAGAAGAAGAAAGTAGATTAATAGGCGTTGAATAAAAAAACTCATCTCCTCGACCTTCAGGAATCATGAACCATGAGTCGGATGATGTCCTAGTCTAGCAAAATCAAACCATGATCCATCGTTACAAGAGCAAAACATAAACTTTCCTCAATCCTGAAAGCCCAGACTTGCAGCACCATCCCCTCTCTCAGTTTGTTCCTCAGAAAAATGTTTTTCCACTCTCCATTGAGAATGTAACTTGTGGATACTTTGCCATTGTCCTTTCCCATATCCCACCTCCTGAAACTAGCCTCCGACTGCTGCAGACATGGCTCGATGATCCCAGCATTCAGTTTACGAGTTTTCGTACTCTGTCTGTCGCGCTGCGAAAGGTACTGAATCTCAACAGCCGTCAAGAAATCCAGATTCTCCAAGCGCTTCAATGGCATCGATAGCCTGCTATGCCCTTTGCTCACGTCCGTGGAACTGAGTCGCTTCTGTATCACCAGTTTCGCCGGAGAGAAACTCCTTCCACCCGCCCTCTCGCGGATTGCGTTCTCGAAATTCTCCGGCAGAGGAGGAGGGGGGCGTGGTCCGGCATCCGCAAACTGCTTATTTCCCTTGTGGGCCTTCCGTCTCTTGCTCGATTCTCCTTCGTCAGTAGTCTCTCTGCTTTGTTTTCTGAGAGCTGATTTGGGGATACTTTGTTGTTTGTCAGCTTCTTGGTCCCTGTTTTCTTGTCTCCGTCTTCGTAGCTGTAGTTCCTCTTTCCTTTCTTGTTCGCATAACTCGTACGCTCGTTCTGAAACATCAAGCAAAATATCCCACTTGGATTGATTCGTGTTGATGTCTGCAAAGTCTTCGACTCTCAACGGCTTGAAACCCATATCTCTCTCTTCTCTTCTCTGCACCGGAATTTGATCGAAGGAGGAAGGGGAAAACAAATTTGCATAGGATTCTTGCGTAAACTCGCCATTAATGGAGGAGAAACGAACTTATGGATCCTTTTGCGCCAAGAAGGTATGTAGTTGAAGAGGACTCAAATCTAACTTGGTAGTTTCCTTATAAGAAAGAATCCAATGATTATGATTTTATCTGGACTTCTATTTTCTTACAAAGAAGAGAATCTCAAAAGGTGCAGGTTTCTATAATTATATCTCACGAAGAAACAGGAAGGGCCCTTTTCTCTAGGGGACAACCTGACGCGGTCTTTATTTTTAATAATAAAAACATGGGATGGATATATAGAAAATTGATTCGCACAACTCAGTTGGATAAATGAAAAAAATGTAATCCAGTCATTTGCAATAATTTAATTCAATTAATTTATAAAATACTCAGTTGTATTTTTTAAAAAGGCTAAAATAACGGGAATTTTTTTTGGCTAAGCATTTTTATTAAAAAAATATAAAGAATAATTCGACCTTTAGTGACTAATGGGCTAGGTACCCATTAGTAAAAGGGCCCAACACTTACACATTCCCGTTCCTAATTCAATTACATCAAGGTTAATAAGGGTTTTCTTGTCCAGTCGACGAAGGAGTACCCTTTTGTTCTTCTTCTTGCTTGAATGGTCGCCCATACCTGGATTTGTATTCTTTCCAAAATTTCTTCAGGAGAATTGCATGCTTGTTGAAAGATCATGTTATTCCTGTAAAGCCATATTTGCCAATTCACCGCCATCCATATCAGTCTCCACAGTTCCTTTTGCTTCTTCTTTCTAGTGATACCCATATGACAGATATAATTGATCTCTGGCGATTTGTGTAGCACCATAATCTGTTCTATCCAGTTGTATAGCAGCATCCACAGTGTATATGTCCAATCGCATATAGCAAATAGGTGGTCGATTGTTTCCATTTCTTTACAGCATAGTTTGCAGATCAGATTTAGAGCACCCTATTGAAATACATTTCTTCTGTGCAGGTTTTGTAATATTGGAATGCCACCTTCCAGTAGGTGCCAGTTGAAAGTTGTAATCTTGAGAGGAGTGATGCCTTTCCATAGAGAGGACAATGTAGGATTCTCCATCAATAGTAACCCTTTGCTTCTTCTTATCAACTAGTATGCACTCTTAACTATGTAATTTCCTCCACCTTCAGTATTCCATAACCAGTAGTCATCCCCCCTCGTGTGGTCTGTGTTCTATTAGCTCTTGCTGTAGCTGTGCTAAAAGAGTTATCTCATATGTGAATAACTGTCTTCGCCATGCCCAATGCCATATGTAGTTATCACCTTCTTGCTCTATCTTTTCAGCTATTGTTTGATACTTATCATTAGCAATTGAGTAGAGTCTGTTGTATTTCTCACAGAATCTATTATGCCCCACCCACTTATCCTCCCAAAATAATGTGTGCAACCCATTCCTCACCACTCGTACCACTGTGCTATGGAACCAATCTTCATTTCTCATTCATTTTATAATTTGCCTCCACCAGAGTGATCCTCTTGATTCTGGAATTCTTCCATGATCTTCGTAGTAGATGCTCCTTGCTATTCTGCCATACTTATATTGTAAGATTTCCTGCCAGCAGCTATCCACTCCTTGTAGAATCTTCCATCCCCATTTAAGAAGTAAAGCATCATTGAAGGATTCTACTTCCATTACTCCTAGCCCTCCATTTTCTTTCGTTTGATTTATCTTGGTCCATGCTATCCAGGATATTTTCCGTCTTCCTTCTTGTCCACCCCATAGGAATTGCCTTTGCATCATAGTAATCTTCTTGAGGATGAGTTTAGGTGCTTTATACATGGACATAAAGTATACGGGCAGATGGTTCAGAACTGATTTTATTAGCACCAATCTCCCCCCAAAGGATAGATGCTTAGTCTCCCATAGTTGCAGTCTTCTCTTAATTGCATCTATAACTGGATCCCATGTTCTTATATTGTGTGATTTGCTGCCTAGAGGTAATCCCAGGTATTTGGTAGGAAATTTATCCACCTGACAGTATAGCACAGCTGCTAATCTTGCTTCTTCAGCTTGCGGTAGATTGACAGAGTACAATTTACTCTTGCCGTAGTTCACTTTTAACCCTGACAAAAGTTCAAACCACCTTAGGATGCTTTTAGTGCACTGTATGTCTTGCTCACTGCCATTACCTAGAATCAATGTGTCATCCGCATATTGTAATGTAGACAGGTGCTGAGTTCCCACTGGAAATCCTTTGTACAAATTCAATTCCTTAGCTCTTCTGAAAAACAGGCTTAAGCCTTCAGCAGCTATTAGAAATAGGTAGGGGGATAGTGGATCCCCCTGTCTTAAGCCTTGTTGAGGGAATATCTGATCAGTTGGGGATCCATTAATAAGTATTGAGATGAACACTGTACTGATGCAGGCTTGAATCCATCTCCTAAATTTAGAGTGGAATCCCATAGCTTCCATCATTCTCATTAAATAGGACCAGTGTATGGAATCAAACGATTTTTGGAAATCAACCTTGAATAATGTACAGCTGAAGCCTTCTTTC
>JAOWBN010130082.1:0-19084 GCA_028565015.1 Pinguicula moranensis
CTTGGCGACAATCAACCGATGGACCTTGAACTTGATGATGAGGTCCTTCCCTGAGGAAAATTTGCGCTTCTTTAGCTATATTGATTTTGCATTCGGATGGACGTTCAACCGATGCTCCATAATTTTGGGACTGACACCCTAGAAATGGTGAGACCCCAAGTGAAAATGTCTTCGTACTCTTGTAAACACGCCTAGCTTTCTTTTTCCATTGGAGAGTCGAGATGCAGTCTTATTCGGAATAAAGTTTAAGTACGATTAACCAACAAGGCTACCTCCTTGTAGGAAGCCGGTCAAATTTTCTGGACTTCCTCCATTTGGAAGCTATTTCTCACAGGTTTAGGGATTGGATCCCCTTTCACAAGTTGTACCTGCGACTCCTCTGGGTAGGTAATCTCAAGGCCTTCTTCCTAATGGTTCTCCTCGACCACTCTCATAGAATGCTTCCCAAAGTGGACACTTTGAGCTCTTGTCCTCCTCGTCTATCGAGGATGAGAAACTTCATCACTTTTTGGTAAGTGGACACAATAACTTGAGATTAATATAGGTTGTCCCTACCGAGTATGACGTTTTAGCCGAAGGGCTCTTCAACCACAGCAAACCTGACCAACTGTGTGGTCGTCTTTTCTTTTTTTCCTAATTTGACCAGAAAACTTGATGACTCCCAAGGATTCGACCTCGATTACCTGGATCCTACTAGGAAAGTAGTGATGGGTTCCCATTGATCTTTCCTCATGCCCATATGGTCAAAGACGTGGGAGGAGATTCTTTTCAACTCGAAATTCTCGATCTTTGGTGATTACTAAATACGCATATTTTGGTAAATCCTTGAGTTTTGTTGTCTTCTCAAAGTGTACTTCTATGGAGGTCTTGGTTGGTGTGAGGCTTGGCTATGGACTTCTTCTCCTAGCTTTTTCTTGTCTTCTTGCGGTAAGTTCCCCAGTGGGTCCTTCCAGAATTACGTTCACGTTAGGCGGGGAACAATGCCCCCAGCTGGGATTTCCCCTCAAGGATGATTATGAGACCATGGTCCCATCATGGAGTTCATGTAAAAGAAACACACCTATTGTTAAGGATATTATTTGTATTAATTATTATTTGTAATATAGATTTATATTGTTGTAAAATAGATAAAAGTCAGTGTTGCAATATTTTAGAATTAGTGTGTATATTTTATAATATTTGTAAAGTTAGGGTACCACCACAACGTACCCAGTATATTCCCAACTAAGTTGGTGTCTGGGGGGTCAGATGTACGCGGTCTTACCCTTGTAATTAAACAAAGAGGCCGTTTCCGTTGCGACCCAATATGAATTGCGTCATTTGATGTATTGAGTTCCAGCAACTTCACTAAATAGAAGTACTGGAATTTAATAGAGCCATTTTGCTCTAGTCCATTATTAGCACAAAGCTAAAAGAATTATCAATGATGACTCTTCCAGCTCCATTTACAATGAACACGATATCTTCCAAATGATCCAATACATATAATCAAGCAAGGAGCAGACAAAAATTGCACATAGTTTGTTTTCGGAAGGTACAAAATTTGACACATACTGTGCCAAATTGAGCAAGGGGACCAAATTTAGGATTTAGAATATTTTGCTACTTGAACCTTAGATGTGATATTATATCTGCACCCACATAAAGCATTATGATCCTTGTTAAAGGCATTAAGATTTTTTTTATGCCTTTAGACAGTCTAAAAAAGGACCTATTTGACAATAATTTAAATTCTAGTGAGGGGCAGCTTCAAGAGGTCATTCATGATTAGGAGAGTGACCTACTGTCGTCATTTTGAGTTGGCATTTTCTAGTGGGAGAGGGTGGGGTGGGGCAGAGACATCATTAACGATGGAAAATGGCACAGATATCAGCCAAACGCATACCGATAGGGATAACTTGAACGACGCATGACCAGTATAAAGGGTCTTCTCAATGCACGTAAGCATTTGTGGATCTGTAGAAGATATAACATGAAAAAACGTCATATATCAAAACAAGAAAAAGTCAAATCACTTGATTCAACAGTAAGCATTTACCGAATGAAATTTCAGAATAAGGACACTTTCTAGATAACATTGTATCACCTTGAGTCAATTTACCACAACTTTCTAAGAGAAAAGTATTTCTCTGTTGTAAACTATGAACCTAAAAAACAGAAAAACTAGACAAGAACTTCGTCCAAGAATCCTTGACAGTTCACTCTATCCGAGATCTTGATCAAATTGACCAAACGAAATAAATAAACTAGATAACAGAAAAAGAGGTACATAATGCATTGTAAATACACGTGAAATATTACAGATGAATTTATTTCATTTTTGGAATAGTCTTTGTAATTCTTAAAAATGTTTTTCTGTTGAAATAGAACAAAACTTTCTCCCATTGCTTTCAACATGGGGTTTGGGGTACAATAAACTTCACTGAATGTGCGATATGTAGGAGAGCTATCATGTAGAGTAAGCATTTTTAATGAAGCAAGGAAAACTTTTCCATCGGGGGAGGAGATATCATCAGAGATGCACAAGGAGAGTGCCCGGTTGCTTACTCACTCAATCTGGGCATAGGTGCGAATAACAGTGCAAAACTTCAGGCTGCTACGGCAGGATTGCAGATTTACAAGGAATAAGGATGGCAAAACATAATCCTGGAAACAGACTTCAACTCTTGGTCCATTGGTTTACACAAAACCTGTGTAGTCCATGGTTACTTTGGGACTACTGGGAGAAGTTCAAGAAACTAAAAGAGGGAGCTAGAGTATCCATCATGCACCAGGTACGGGAGGGCAACCACATAGCTGGTATATTGGCAAAGCAAGGGGCTAATGGACACACAAAAATCTACTGGAATATGATCAACTACCTAGACCAATCAAGGGACACCTAAGGCTGGACAAAACGGGGTTCCCAAACATGCGCATAGACTAAAACAGATAGAAATGAAGGGATCCACAGAAAGTATATAGCTACAATGTTTAACCACCCCACCCTTACATATAAAAGATGCATTAGAAAGTAAGAAAGGCTGGGGAAGACTTTTAATCTTTTGTTTATATTAGGTATTTCATATTAAAAAAAAGTAAAAGATTACAGCCACTCCTTTTTTCGGCTACAAAATGAGGGGCGGGGAATTGTTTTTGAGGCCCTCAAGGGTCGTTTTATTTCTAGAACTTTTTTTCTCACCTAAAGAGAGCCGTGTGAATTAATAGACTGTAATTTACATAAAAAAAAATATAAAAAAAAAAAGAAAGGAAAACTAACTGAAAAAAAAACAGAACACAAAATAAGAAGCAAAATGCCTTTTCTTTATATCTTCCATCCTTGAACTAGAGTTAACATTTCCAATTCACATGTGAGAAGAACACTTTCTCTCTCTAAAAATATTTCCTCTCGAATCTCTCTAAATGCAACGTCTTTCACTTTCACATTAGCACATCCTTTAATGGGTGAAGCGGTGGAAGATCCACCACTGCTGACATTAGTCAGAAAAAGGGGAGTCACATAACTGAGGTAAATGTGGGGGTAACCAAGTCCGGGGTGCTCTCGGGGGATGCATCTCAGGCGGAGATGTGCGTCAGCCAAAGTTCTGGCTTTGAGGAGGCCCAAGCAGGTGAGCGGATGCCGGCAGGAAGTAGAGCGAAGCGGAGGGTAAACAAGCAAGAGTTCAAAAACAGAGAGTTGGAAAAATAACAAAAGCTGGCAAGCAACACTGGATAGACCCTATTATAGCTAGAGAAGAGAGTGTCAAAGTGTGTCCTTCTTTACAAACTTCCCGTTGGAATGGTCGGAATCGGAAATGCGTTTTGCGTTTGAGGAAATGGAGCAGGTTAGCACGGTCTTCGTTCCCAAAAAGGTGGACAAAATGGGAAGCAGGTTTGGGTTCGTGCATTTGAAAAGGTGGATAGTGTAGGTAGGATAATGTGGGCGTTGAATACCACATGAGTAGGCGGGTTAACACTGAAGGCGAATGGTTTGCTATTCAAGGCCGGGGTACAATTGCTAAGAAGGGGACGGGGCAACGAAGGGTTGAGGTGGCAGGTCAGTCAGTAACGTTACCAGAAGTGAGGGACATCAAATATAGCCCGACAAAGGAGGAGCTAGAGTGGGTGCACAGGGAGTTGTCTTGCGCGTCTGATTGGAGTTCCAGCAGACAGGCTCAAAAGGAGATTAGAAGTCGAGAAAGTTTGGATAAGGTAAAGGTTTCGTTAATCCCAGGAGGTCAGGTGCTGATCCAGATGAATACACTGGAGGAGTCGAACATATTCCAAAGGCCAGAGTCCTCGTCCAAATGACACTTGGCTCTCGCTCTCGGGCGCCCTGGTCATTTGTTGGTTGGAGCGGTTCTTCAAGGAGATCATGACGGGGTTTGGTAAACTATTCAGCTGGAGGATAGAGGGACGAAATTCCAGGATTTTGTCACGACAAAAGTTCTGATCCGGAAAAATAATCTAGGGCAGGCGGTGTCGTGGTTTAACGTCACAGTCCAGGGGCAAACATTCTCGGTACTGGTGAAGGAGGAGCCAAAGCGATGGAGGAATATAGTGCCAGCGAGTGAGCGGAGCCCAGGTTCAGCGGCGGAGCTTCATCTAGAATTCTAGCCGACCCAAGGTTAGGTGGGAAGGCATCGGAAGTGGGTAGGACAAGGATCCAACGGGTTACGAGCTCCCCGAGGAATTCATGTCGAAACGCCAGCCTATCGTTGGACAGAGAAAGGGAACAAGTTGTTATTGTTGATGGGACACGGGCTCAATTCGTCAAATTCAACGGGCGTACTGGTCAAAGAGGGGGACCAAGGTCAACACAAGGACAAGCAGGTACAGGAAAAGGAAGTTGGAGGGGTGAGTGGAGAGATTCAGGAAATCCATGAGCAATGGGACCGTGTCATCCAACTGCAGGTACTAATGGAAATGAGGAGAACCATGGGCCGGTGGAGGACACAATGGTGCAAGAGACACCAATGGTAGATGAAGGGACAAATTTATGCAGGGAACAGGATCTAGGTGGGCGGACGCCGTTGAGTCTAGTACCTCATAGGAGGAACCGGGAGGATTCGGAGAAGGGACAGTGCACTGGCTCGTGCAAGAGGAGCTGCAGACTGCACTACAAAAAGCGGATTAAGCCAAAGAAACACTCGGGGGCGGAAAAAAAAGGGGAAAAAATCAGTGAGTGGGCCGGTCGACCCCGAGGGAACGACTTCGTACCGCAGCTTGGTAGAGAGGTTTGATGAGAAGAGATCCATCAGTTAACTCCGGATCTGGTTATGGAAGAAATCCCGGGTAAGTTCTGGGCAGATGACCAAGAACCTGGCGACATTAAGGCCTAGTCCCTGACGAAGGATAATGGGGACGATCGGGTTCCAGGAGGACAACAAAGGATCTATGATTCAGAGCCGCACAAGTGAAGGGCTACAAAGGATCCCCTAAAGCCCGGAGGATGTCAAGTCGTAGACGAGGGACAACAAAGAACTAGGTCGGAGGACGGGTAGTCGGACAGAGGGCAGGAGGAAGAGGAATGGTTGAGCAATTTCTGTTCTGGAACAGTCGAGGACTTAGGAAAGCCAGACGGCATCTACGACGTTGGATTCCGCAATAGTCGGTTAGTGTTGTGGCAATAGCAGAGCCTTTTATGTCGGAGCTAAGGATGGGTGGTCTCTCAGTCCAGATGCAATTACCCAGGTATATTTCAAATGAAGCGGAGGGGGGGTAAGATTTGTTTTTTTGGAAAGGGGATGTCGATTTTCAGATAATCAGTAAACACAAACAGGCAATAACTGGGGGATGGGAGCCAGGTGGAAAGAATATTCAGATTACCATCGTGTACGGAAAATGCTCCGTGGAAGAATGTTGAGACCTGTGGCGGTATCTGGTTAGTGTTCAGCCGGTGCAAGGGCCTTGGGCGGTGATTGGCGACTTTAATGCCATAAGGACGAACCGGGAAAAGATGGGAAGTGGGCGGCGGGCGGCACACACTACGAACGAGTTCAATGACTTTATAAACGCCTGTGGATTGGTTGATGTGAAAGCGAACAACAAATCGTCTTGGTGCAACAGTCAGGCAGGGAGGAGTTGGGCGTGGGCTAAGTTGGATAGATTGCTTGTAAATGTGGATTTTTTGGGGTGGAAGGCTCGAAACTTCTACAGCTTGCTGCCCCGGAAGTCTTCGGATCATCGTCCAGTGTTGTTGCATTTTGAGGTTGAGGAACGTATGGGGCACTTTAGGTATCAGAATATGTGGGTAGAGAGCAGTGAGTTTATGCCCCCAGTTTCATCGGTCTGGCCGAGTTATGGCGGCCCGATAGGGGTTTACTCTCTGGGGCAGAAGTTGAAGAAAATGAGAAGGGCACTAAGAGTTTGGAATAAGGGCGCTGAGAGCTATCAGAAAGAAAACATGTGCAGTTCAAGCAACATTCTTAAGCATAACAACACTTCCTTTCTCATTCTGGTATCAAATTCAGAGCTGAGGGATGAATTTCAGATGAGAATTCTCCCTTTCATTTCTCCTAACCAGGTCAAGGTTAAATCGTAATTCTCAATTATAGTGGTCAAAGTAAAATTATGAAGTATCTATACCGCAAGGAATTTTTCTATGATCGTTGGCGAAGACCTTCACAAGTTCACCCTGAAATACAAAGAAACAAACACATCAGAAATGGGAAAACCACTTCGATGATGAATAAACTGTGAAAGAATCCTTCACTAAAAGGATTGCTAGCATTTTCTGCAAGTATCTGCAGAAGCCGATCATTACATGGAAAGCATACTCAGATGCTGAAGCCATTCAGACTAGAAGCTATCACAACGATGAGGCAGCCTTGGCTTAAATTTTGTATATAATCTATTCTTAAATATTGTGATGCCGATATCTCCAGCATCTAACAAATAATTGTACTGAACTTACAGTCTACAAAGTTCGTCGAAGAGTAGTCTTTTCTGTTAAAATAACTAGTAAGTATGAATCTACCTCAGCATGCTCTTGCAACAATAAGTCACATGCAGAAAATACAACAGTTACACATTGAATAACTTTGGCCTAGTCTGTATTTTTTCTTTCAACTAGCTTTCACCTCAATTCATCAAGAAAGAAAGAGAAAACAAATTTTATCTGCTCGATGGTGCTTCAACCTTCCCTGCGATGTCACATTAATGGGAGAGGGTAGACAGTGTTTTATCACCACTCTCAATAGCTTCTATCTGTGTTTTCTGAATCTCAATAGCTTGCTCTCTACTAGTTGATCATTCAAATTATCTGGTTGCCCATCATGCATTCAGGTACTGTTTCTAATAGGAAATACTTTCATGATACTTCTTTTTCCCAAGTTAAATATTGTTGATCAGCAGCTTTAGAATAACATTAGCTTCCAAAATGAGAACCAATACACTGGCATCCATTCATTCACATGCATCTCCTAGAGAACAGTCAAATTTCCTTCCGACAAAGATCTATATTCTAAAATAAAAATCTTTCAAGTTAAAATCCATATCACCTATTAAGACATTTTCTCAAACGGCATTTCATGCCACAAGAATCAATGAAAAAACAAGTCCTGTTTGTTCTCTTCACCTCCTGAAGGTCAACTCAAAAAAATGGATGGTGATTACCTGCAGTCTACTTCAGCTCAAGTTTCACAGCACAATTAACTTTTGACGTATTGGAAAAAGAAAATAGGGATAGATATCTTTTTGACAGAAAATAAGGCCGTAATCTGCATCATGTCTCCAAATAAAGACAACCCACCCACTTCTGATCTTCACCAACAATAATTCAAGCTCCACAGCCTTCTATCTACATCCTACCCCAATTGCATAACTTATATTACTTCCTTAATCATGTAACCGGAAAATAACCACATTGAAAAGTATTTGCTTCAATTCTTCCTTTCCAAAATACTTCTAGCTCTGAAAGCAAAAATATGTTGCAATGGGCATGTCTCCAAAAACTATGAGTACATTAACAACTATTTATACTCAGAATACCTTTCGCTTTCTATCATCCAGAGGTTGTACTTCAATGGCCAGATACATGTCAACATCATCCGCAGTAACAAGATAAGTTGGTTCATTCGCTCCTGCAATAAAAATATGGAGATCAAAGAGAAGTACTAACAGAAATACAAAGCAGTAGGAACTGAACCAAAATTAATGAAAGAATGCATACCCTCAACATAATTAATAGATCCATCTTCTGAATGCCGTACCCACTGCAAGTTCAGGGGAAAAAACTGTCTTAAACCAAAACAAATTCTAATAACAGTTAAAACTATTATAAATACAGATAGTACCCAGATAAATGGAAACTTGATTGTTGAAGCACCTCGAAATTACAACTGGTTGTACCATTCACAGAGTGTCCGCATGCTTCGAGTTGTTCCCCAGGATACGCTTTCCCAGAAATTTGGAGTCCCTCTACTGCCGGTAGGGGATCATCATCTGCAGCTGAATATGTTTTTCAAACTCAGAACTGCAGTCTGCGAAAGATACTTAAGAGTAAAGATACTTAATTCAAGAATTTCAGACCCTCAGAGAAAGACGATGAGGGTTCCTCGAGAACTGGTGGCAAATAAGGGTAGGAGTTCGGATCATCCATAACTGTAGATGTGTCTTTAAAATTCCAGTTAATCAAAGGACTTCTATCACCCTGCTGTGCTGTATCATCAGGTTCGTCCATGTCCCTATCTCTCACAAGGTCACCAAATGTGACCTTCTTACTGAGTGTGTCTTTGTTGGTCCGAACATGGTGTGGATCAGTCTGACCATATGCAACCTGTGAGCTTATGTCATGCGATGTGATGATCCTAAAGAACAAAAGTGATAAATTCTTAAATAATACAGAGAAATCAAGAAACTGTAAAATGGAAGGAGGAAATCATGAGCATGATACTTGAGAACCATTATGATTGATGCATTCTCCATGTTCCAACAAAGTATGCTTATTATTTTTAATTCATGAGCATGAAAAGACTAGAATCTGTGAGATCTTATCAGTTAATGAAGATGCCAACTATATTTTAGCAACATTGTAACGCTCTAGCAGAACTTTACCACAACTGAGTAATTATTTCTATATTAAAAGTATAGCATTGCAACAGTAGGGGAAAAAAGAAGCCCTCAAGACACATGTATTAGTTTATATTTAAACTTCTGTAAGGAAAAACTGAAATCCCTTAAAAAGAGAAGAAGGTTTGAAACCCATCCAAACAAAATAAAGCATGCACAAATTTCCAAATAAAAACGTGTATTAGATTAGTTTATATAATACTTCTGTGAGGTAGCTTTCAAAGGCCCGTTAACAAAGAGAAGAAAGGTATGAACTCAGGTAAACAAAATAAAGTATGCACAGTTCCAAACTGCAAACACCCTGGTGTGAAGAAATGAAGTCAAAGAAATGAATTGATTTAAACGGATAACATGAGAAAATAACTTATTACAAAGAATTTTTGCTTCATAAGGATCGATCTTAATTTTAAGTGCAATACTACACTTCTAGGCTAATTGCTAATTCCACAATGTTTTGCCTTTGAAAGTACAACAATACATGCACAAAAGTTCAATTGCCTGAGCCTTTTTTTTAAAAACTTTTTATTGATTTAAGCCCTCCTTTCCCATCCTTTTGTGTACAATCAAAACTTCAGATGAATCTAGACATAGAAATTTAAAATAACAGAAAAACAGAACGAAGACGTCTGCTAGAGAACACTCTCGATACAGGTGGATACCTGAAAACACTAGAAAATCATGTAAGACCCGTGCCAATTGGTGCCCAAACAAGATTGGAGAAGAGGGTAGTGGTTGTGAGGTGGCTAACATGTGAAGAAGGATGTTTTGAATCTTGACGGAAATTTTATCGGGGGCGGGGTTTTTGGATTTATTTAGCAACCACTCTGCTCAAATTTTGTCCGGAAGGGAGTTTAGACAATCATAGACGTTTGTGACCCCATCCGCCCCTAAATTTGCAAGTTCGCACACCCATTACCTTGTCTAAATTCATGATGCACTTGAAGAGAGATTTGTTCAGATAAGACCCTAATCCTTTCCCACGCAATCATGCAGTTCAAAGGAGGGGAGAGGAGCCTGAATGGAACCAATTCACAGTGATTAATGAGTCGGATTCTGTGACATGTGTGAGTTCAAGAGATGATTAGTGCAATTTCTATGGCCTTTATTTCTGCAAAGGTATTGGTACCCAGGAGTAGTGCTTCACTAAAAGCAAAGATCATGTTGCCCATATTATCTCTCAAAATACCCCCACAGCCGCTTATCCCAGGATTTCCTCTGGAGGCGCCATCAATATTGAATTTAAGCCATCCATTCAGTGGCTTGATCCATAGATAGGTAGAGGTTGGGGTACTTGTGGCTGCTTGCATGGAAGGCCCAGCGTTTTTAGAGCAAGGGACTCACTGTGAGAACTTGCACGCTTTGGCTTGAATTGGGGAGAGATTTCCTCAACCCATCAAATCACCTTTTATGGATGATGTGATGATGGTGCGGGGTTATTCCTTCATAACGATAATTGTTCCTAGCTAACCATAGTTCCCGAAGAACAAAAGGGATAATAGTCGCTACCGAGACGCCAAAAGATGTAGATCTGGAGCACCTGGTTAACCATATCTTAACGAAATGATGCATGGAAGTAGCATGGAGATTCCATCCAAGGGTCTCTAGGAGGGAAGTCTAGACTTTCTAGGCTAGAGGGTAGAGTAGAAAGAAATGTGGATGATCAGGGAGATGTGAGCCCGACCAGTAGTCATGTAGTGCCTCAAGAAGGTCTAGGTGTATGACAAAATTGATTGTCTCTGAGAGTAATGAGCAAAGCAAGCATACAAGTTCAGTTGCTTAAACACCTTGTTCTCATCTACAATCTCGTACCCATGGTGTACTTCAATAGTTAACAACGTGAGTAGATGCATAGATCTGATCCCCCACAAACATCAGGAGAATCTTAGGCAGTTTGAGAATAGATATAAGAGACTTTTAAACTAAACGATCAACTTTTAAGACCAGAGAAGAAGAAAATTTATTAAATCCGAAATCATCACTCAGCATATAATGAAGTACCATTACACAGTTAAAAAGTTAATGTCAGAGCATTAATTAGAAAAGAACAATTTCACGTTAACAAGTTGTGATTATCAAAACTAATTCAGCAAACGTTAATTGGGCCATCCAATGAAATGATGCATGAAAATCTTCAGAGATCTTCCCAAATAAGAAGATATAAGCTGTGTGTAGGTCATGTCATAAGAGTAAGAACATATTCTCTACAATCTTCTCATGGGCCTGGATTTTAAAACCTGCAGTTTGTAACCATTTCAAAGTATCATTGTTCTGCTATCCCTTCATTACTTTGATTCTTATAGCAAGTTGTTATCAAGGAACATTTGGTGGAACTAATGGGCTTTCAAATAGGACAAAACTTAGTCAATTCGTGAAGAAAATCTTAGTAACACCGCTTGAACATGTTACAAAACAATCAAGTATGTATCTCCCAGAAAAAGTTCCCTACACAAGAGTAAATAAAGATATTATAAATGCATTTAAAAGGGAGGATTCAATAACATGTTCCAACTAGAACAGAAATCAATTTCATCCATGCTTTGAGGTCACTTGAACACTGAAATTGAAAATGAATATTCAGATAATAACAACACCAGCTAAACGTAGATATTTGACTTATCAAAAACAAAGTAGATATTTGGATTGCACAAGCAGTTGAGATACACAGTGACTTGAATCTAATTCAACTATAGAAATATCACTAATATATCTCCCACAAGAATGTTGTTACTCCAAATAATTACACAAGGATAAAACCTTTTTGAGACAAGACAACACCACCAAGGGTTCAAGTATGCTATTCAAAGTTGCTATGTCCATTAGACGAGCTCACCTGCTTGCACTGGGTGGCTGGCTCCCTGAACCAAAGTGCTCTGAGTTCTTCATATCCTCATGTCCACTTTGGGTAAGACCTAAATCATTTCCAACCACTGATGCCTGGGGATCAGAAAATGGCATCATTCTACCAGAATATGATGGTTGAGGAACCAGCTCCAACACATTCTTGATCTGGCCAGAATTTGAGATCTGTATTAAAATATGGTAGTGGGTACTTGAAGAGTGTGCTTCAAATATTTAGGGAAAAGCCTGAAACTATCTTTGAACTGCTAAAATTTCCATGCAACTATAGATTTGAGTTTTCTTCTATCTTCATTTTTGGGCAACCGGACCTCGCCCATTGAATTATAATAAAAAAGAATCAGCTAAATTTTATTATGGTGCACATAAACAAATTTAAAATCTATAAGGCAATCAATAAAGTTCAAAACAAAAGAAAATCTTAAAAAATAAGAAAGAAATACATAGACTAGCCTGATGTGCAGTAACTCTATAAAAAATGAACAAAAGAAAATCTTGTCGGAGATAAAACTCTTCCCACTTTAGGGTCATACAAATACAAAATGCCGCAAACACCATTTCTCGGAAGCATAGGGAAAAGTTTGTGTTAAAAACCGAAGCATATTTCCAGCCACCTATTCTTTTCATTGCCAAAATTCATTTATCCAACTAAATTTGTTAGGCACCCAGTTTCAACCACCTTCTCTCCGTGAAATGAAATCACATACTGAGTGCGGACGTTTCACAGAAGTGCTTCGCTTCTACTATATCCATCCAAAATCATCACCAATGTCTTCCCATGCCAAAATGTTGCAATCTCAACAAGCCAGTATCCAGACCCTATTCCAATCCATTGGTCTTCAAGCGCCTTTCATGAACACATGCCATGCTACATCTCACAACTTCTCTGGCCCCAAAACGAAAAATGCGCAAAGTCATTTGCTGGATTTCATTGTATTGTTCGTCTGAATTCAATTGCTTTTGTTGTAATTGAGATACCATGTTGGTATTTAATATTTGAGTAATTTATTTAGTTGATTATCTGATAGGATTAATAGTTATCAGATAGAGTTATGATTAAATAGAGTTCTATGGGATTTATAATGATTTGAGTTGTAGTACTATATATATCCCAAGGGATTATTCTTAATAATGTACGGGTTTTATTATTATTTTCTACATGGTATCGGAGCCAGGTTCGAACTAAAAAACCTAGAAAAAAAAACTAATTCCTTCGCATCCTAAACCCTAGCCGCCAACTCGCCGGAATCCACCGTCGCTGCTGCGCCACATAGCCGGAACCCTTTGTTCTCGGTCGGAAATGGCCATTTCCGCGACTCACGGCCAAGCCAGCCTCCCCGGCGTCCGCGACGGCCAGACAGAAAAGACCCGCTGCCGTACACCGCCGCACGCGCGCTCACGCGCCGTCGCAGGATCTCGCCGCCCACGACGGTTTTCATCCAATTCCTGGCGCATCCGCCGTCTTCGGCTGATTCCTGGAGATCCGCCAGCCCCTGCAACCACCACGGTCGGGATCATCTCGCCGGGATCTACCCGCCACTGTATGCACTTCCGTCCACCACCGTCACGCGCCGCTGCCTGCCACCGCCGGAAAAAACAGAATCTTCTGTTTGATTACCCCGTCGCATCTGTCAAATCAGTTTCCGTTGATTTGGAGTCTTTTGATGGATATTTTCGTTTTGGTGGAAAAGAAGGATATTTTGTGTGGATTGATACTGATCGCCTAAACTTGGATATCCAATTAGGCTTATTTGAGGATTGAGGTGGAAGTGTTGTTTTTTATTTTGGTTTGATGGTTGAAGGTGTTACCAACTGTACAGTGTTGGACTGTTGTTGTGTTGTCTCAGAGTTATTGGATTCAAGTTCTGGAGGTGTTTTTGATCGCACAGTGTTGGACTGCTGCCGTGCGATCATGGGGGTAGAGTTGTGCTTGTCCAGCGTTTGACTGCTGCCGGTCAGAGTTATGGTTGGAGTTGGCATCTTTCATTGTGATACCAGTGAGAGGATGTCTAGCACTTAGCCAGGGGCCAACAAGATGTTGATCGATGACTGAGCTGAAGAAGCCTGCAAGATGGAGGTCTATGACTGAGTTAAAGGTGCCAGCACGATGGAGGCTTATGCTTGAGCAAGAGCGGACAACAAAATAGAGATCTATACCTAAGTTGGAGGAGCCGGCAAGAGGAGTGTCTAGTATCAAGCTGGGAGTGTCAATACGACTGAGGAGCGATGAGAGTGAGACTCCGTCTCAGGGGGAGTCGAGAGTGTTCACTAGCGTGTTGATTAGCCATGTGTTGACAAGCTTGTTGATTAGCAGTGTGTTGGCGAGGGAAGTGAAGAATCGTGTGTCGGCGAGGGAAGTGAAGAGTCGTGTGTCGGCGAGGGAAGTGAAGAGCCATGTGTCGGCGATAGTGTGGAAGAACCATGTGTCGGCGATAGTGTGGAAGAACCATGTGTCGGCGATAGTGTGGAAGAGCCATGTGTCGACGATAGTGTGAAAGAGCTGTATGTCGACGATAGTGTGAAAGAGCTGTATGTCGACGATAGTGTGGAAAAGCCGTGTGTCGGCGATAGAGTGGAAAGAGAAGCTGGATAGGCCAAGAGATACTGGGTGGCCCAATCTGCGAACACTGGAACCAGATCAGAAGGATACTGGACAAGCCAGAGTGGAGGAAGGAACTAGATGAGCCACCGTTGACTGCTGGAAAGCCATCAACTGCTGAACTGTGTGTCAAGATAAGCTTAGTGAAGCCCATCTTGAGGGGGAGTGTTGGTATTTGATATTTGAGTAATTTATTTAGTTGATTATCTGATAGGATTAGTAGTTATCATTGAATAGAGTTCTATGGGATTTATGATTTTAGATTCGGTTAAGATTTGAATTGTAGTATTATATACATCCCAATGGGTTATTTTTAATAATGTACGGGTTTGATTATTATTTTTTACATACCGAGTCGTAAAAGCATTGGTATAGAATCCATGGATCGATTGAGTAAGATCAAAGAACAGGGAATTGTTTTTATTCTATAAGTAATTGGCTTAACCAACCGAATGCTTGTATTAGGAGTTGTACATAAACATGTATATTGTAACAATCAAACAGCCTTTCGGACAAATCTAGAGACTATGTGTTAATGAACTTTTGGCTTAGCAAAAAACATCGGTGTACTCAATCAATGATGCTACCTATTATACCTGACCATTTAAGAATCACATTTTCAAATTCCTTAAAAGATACAGTCGCAACTGAACCTTATACAGATGGCTCCTTTTTCATTTCAGGAACGCTCGTCTCCTTTCATCCAAATTCCATTCCAATTCTAATTGCAAATCAAATTACTCAATTCCATACCTACTGAAATATTTTGACTCAACTTTTTTATCATTAAAATTAGAAACCTCATACTTTCAAGCTTTTTTTTTAAGAAATGGAGGTGTCGATTTTTTTAAATAAAATATTGCATTAAAAGGAAAATATGTGTCTCTCCCGCTAGCACAAGGATTAGTGTTACATGCCCCTAGGCTCTACCCTCCAGCTTGTTAGCTTTTACAACTACATTGCCTAGATTCCACCCCCATTTCCACATATATCAACTAATCCGTACGTTAGGCATTTCCCATCTGTCCAGTCACATTACTCCTCTTATCTTGCTTGGTAAATCGCTAGGGTCCCATTATGTATGGGAGATGCCACCAGATCCTTGCTTAGCCAGAAGATCGGCTACGTCGTTTCCTTCTCTAAGCTGGTGCATGACATAATGCCTCAACCCCTGCCTTCGCAGGCCTCTAGCAATTGTCACGGCCTGCATTGCCCCCGCACGATCCAGTTTTTCAACAATTAAGAGGCCGTTTCCAGGATGACATCATGCCAGCCCTGTTGCTGGCAAATCTTTAGTCCCTCCGTCGCTACCCTGAGCTCCGCTTCCTTGTTTGTCCCTATTCCAAGCTGCACGGAGTATGCTGCCAAGTACTACCAATGCTCATCTCTGATTATCCCTCCACCACCGGCAGGCTCTGGGTTCCCTAGGCAACTACCATCCGAGTTCAGCTTCACCCACCCGTGTGGAGGCCTTCTCCAGGACACAACTCAGCTTCGATCTTTGACTCTCCAGTTCACTTTCATGTTTAACTGGCGCAGGATGTGGACATCATTCACCTGCATTTTAAACTTCCTGTCAGCAAGCTCAATCAACAAAGCTACCGTTGTTTTTACCTCCCGCCAGACATCCTCAACAGATTGGAACTTGTCCTCAAACCGCACCTTGCACCTGCGAAGCCACAAAAACCATGTCAGGACTGCGGGTAAAATAAATGAGATTAAACCTTGCAGAAATTCCTTCCTTATCACCCTCTGGACCACAGCACATCTGCAAAATTGTTGTTCAAAAGAACATGGTCCAAGGTCTCCTGGTGCCGTTCTTGGCAACACTGACATGCTGAAACTATGTTAAGTCCTCTTCTTATTAGTTGATCATCAGTTGGAAGGCTCCGTTGCCATGCTTTCCAGGCAAAAATGGACATTTTTAGTGGCAGCGATTTGAACCACTCCACTGGGATCTCAACCTGTCTATCTCTAACCACCTCCCAGACAGACTTTAATGTGAAACTTGACCATAACCTTTGCCTCAATATCCCTTAGCGCCTTTAGTGTCATGATCTCTTCTAGGCAGCCCCCACTACCCGCACCAATTCTGGTTGATTCCATTGTCCCTCCTCCGTAAAGTCTCCTACCACAACCTTTTTCTCGTGAATCTAGTTAACTCTGGTCGCAAGAAAACCCGTCTCCAACCACTTATCAAACCAAAATGCAGAGTTCCCACCCCTCAGGACAATCTTAATGTGGTCTTGGACCTCAGCCCGCATTGAAGATGCATACCTCTAGAACCTTGTGTCACCCTGTCGTACCTGTCTGTCAAAAAGATGCTCTGTCCTTGAGAATTTTTCCTTCAAAAACCGAGTCCAGAGGCTATCCTCAGTTAGAATTTAAAGCAAACTTTCATGCTCATTGATTTCTGAACTTCCGCCAAGTCTCTAACCCCTAGACCCCCTCACTAACCAGCTTACATAAGAGTTCCCACCTTTTCCAATGCGCCTTCGGTTTTCCTTCCCATTCACCCCAGAAAAAAGTTGCAAACAATCTTCTAATCTCTGTTAAGGCATATTTTGGTAACTTCAGTACTGCCATGATGTGTATCGAAATTCTTGCCATGACATGTTTTATGAGAGTTAACCTACCTCCTTGTGACATTAAACGTCCCTGCCATCCAGCCAACCGTTTTCTGATCTTCCCTAACAGAGGATCCAACATCTCCCTTGTCAGCATGCCCACTGATTGATGGGTCCCAGCCATCCAGCCAACCGTTTTTTGATCTTCCCTAACAGAGGATCCAGCATCTCCCTTGTCAGCATGCCCATTGATTGATGCCCCCAGGTAGGGAATAGGGAATTTACCTTCTTGAAAACCAGTATGATGCACAATCACTCGCCGCCTTACAAAACCAATATGCTTGGACATGTACATGGCTAACTTCTCCTTGCAGAGGGCTTGACTAGACCAGACACAATATCTCTTCAGTACAACAACCACTGCCCTCATGGATCTCACATCTCCTCTAGCAAACACTAGGAGATCATCCGCATACATCTGGTGCGTGATCACCAAAGCCCCAATTGGGTGATAGAACATGCCAATTCTGTCGGCACTATACTCTCTTTGAAGTAGTCATGACAGGGTGTCTTGAACAAGTATAAACATGTATGGGGATATTGGATCCCCCTGCTCGAGCCCTTGGGCAGCCTCAAAAAAACCAACGGCAACTCCATTCATTCGCAGAGAGAACCAAGGGCCTTTTCACACACTTCATCACCATCGCCACTGACACTTCATTGAATTCCCTCTCAGCACAGTTCACCCTGTCGTATGCTTTGTCCGTATACAGTATAATCATAGCATTTCCTCTAGCCTATTTTCGGTTAAGTGAGTGTACTAATTCTTGAGCTAAAATAATATTCTCAAAAATCAACCTATCTCTGACAAAAGCTCCTTGTTCGGACACACGAGCTGGCATGTACGTCCATAGCCTGTTCGCTACAATCTTCGAGAAAACCTTGTACACCACAGTACAAAGGCTAATTGGTCTAAAATTCCCAAAGAAAGTTGGATGCTCCACCTTTGGAATCAGCTTACGAAGCTTGAGGTGAACATTTTAGGTAGGGGAGAACCAGAAAACACATCCCTTATAGCTCCCACCAAATCCCTCCCTGTGATAGACCATGTCTGCTTGAAGAAATCTGCCCCAAACCCATCCGGTCCTGGCGCACTGTTCTTTGGGATAGTCTATAGGGCATCTTTGTCCTCTTCGCTGGGATCCACCGCCATATAATCATTCTCCACTTGTGTCAGCTTGCTTTCAAAAAGGTCCTCTAGCTTTGCGGCAGAACAACTTGCCACCGGCACTGGCGTGGTCATAACTCCCTCAAAGTGAGCAGTTGTTACTTCATGAACTGCTTGTACACCTGTGATGCAACTGCCATCTTCTAAAATCATCTGTTTACAACCACTATTCTGCTTTACCCGCATTGTGGCGTGGAAAAGTTGTGTTTCTGTCGTCATTCTTCATCCATTCCAATTTTGCCAATAGCTCCAAACGAATTAATTCCCTGCTTTCAATGGTTTGCAGCTGTATCAACGTCTCCATGTACTCCGCCTCGAGAACTTCTACGGTAACTCCCTGTAATTCAAGTTCTAACCTCTCCACCTTTGCCTCCAGGAGCTTTATCTATTGATCGACTCTACCAAATATCTCCTTATTACAGACACGGAGAGTATTTCACATTAGTTACAATTTCTGTCCCAGCGTGTGGATGCCCACTTACCCCTGGTAACTCTGCCCGACCCTCGATACCAAAGAAAATCACTACCTGACGACCACATATTTTGGCATTTAAAATGTTTCCTCCCACACATCGCAACCTACTCCTCAAGTTGCAAAAGTATGGGGCAATGATCAGAGGATTTCCTCGACAGCAAACTGAAGAAGTTGCGTGCCTTCCATCCTAAAAAATCAGCATTGACCAATACCCTATCCAACTTTGCCCACGCCCTACCCCGTCCCGTTCGACCATTACACCATGAGAACCTCTCACTACTGGCCTTTAGATCCATGAGTAGACAATT
>JAOWBN010130193.1:0-19084 GCA_028565015.1 Pinguicula moranensis
GCCATTGTTGGGTGCCCACACACAAAAACACGCTCGACCTGATGGATTACTTCGCGATCTGGGTTTATCATTGGGCTCCGCTGCATTTTTAATCCCTCCAAAATTTTGCGAATTGCACATCCCACGAGTTGCTCAACCTGGCCGATTACCGAAATAACCTCATTTGTCCAATAAATTACATCTTATACCTAATATAAAATTCATCCAAGTCCTACGAATCGACTTCTCCTTCCCGACTCCTGTGTTCTTCGTGACTATGCTTCTGACGAATCTTCCTTCCGCCCATGCTTTCAGGTAAATTCTTCATCTTGTCATCCTCTCCACTCAATCAAGCAATAGTTTTCCTACAATTACATCTCTTATCGCTAGGTTTTTTGGGTGGGCTTCGTTGGCTCCTATTTCCAAGATTAGAGGGATTGCGATGATCTGTGGATCAAAAGTATTATGTTTCTGATACCCCAAAATTAGTTTTTTCTGTTGCTGGAAGGACTGCAGTTTTTGCTTGAAATGCTGTTATTAATAGCAGTTACTTCTCCAAAGGAGCTCTCTGTCTGGTGCTCTTAGCAGTGCCGCTCAAGTTGTTGCCGAACTGGGTACCCATGGTGCCCACAAATGGGGAAATCTAATGAACACTGGGATGTTGAGCATGTCATAAGCTGACAGTGATATAGTTCCTATATGGCATATAGTACATAAATCCGGTATGTGTGAGGCAAACTTGTACAATCTTATAGTAATTCCATCGATTTCCATGTTAGCAAAAGCTTGTGAACCCAGAGTTATGATTTCCATGAGACCTATTGAAGCTTTGTGGGCCTTAGCTCATGGTGGTCCTATTTTCTTGCTCCCGTTGGTGGTTGGTGATTTACATGAGCATAGCCTGGTGCCAAGGCCAAGTGACACTTCTCTGTCTTTGGCACAACTGCACTTGCTGCTCCCATATTTAGAATCATCTCGCTAGCCATTAAGCACCCTGGAAACAATGAAGAGTTGTACCGTCGAAGAGGACCTGAAATATTCTCAAGAATCTTAAGTTATCTCCTCCAAACGCTATCCTCACTTGAGAGTGCAAAACGTGATGGAAATGTGGAACTTGTTGCTGCTATTGTCTATTTATGTCAGTCCCAGAAGTTCAACCATATACTTAAAGTGCAGCTTTTCAGTACACTGCTGCTTGATCTGAAAATTTGGAGTCTATGCTGCTATGGACTGCAGAAAAAAACTCTTTTCCTTTCTCGTAGATATGGTTTTTACTGAATCTTCAGTAATGCGGGACTCAAATGCAATTCAGATGCTCCTCGATGGTTGCAAGCGTTGCTATTGGACTGTTCTTGAAAGTTACCCGGTCGAGTCATACTCCACATGTGAGGGCGTCCGTATTGTTGGGGAAGTGAATGCTTTAGTTGATAAACTTTTGGTGGTTATTGAACTATTGATTGTGGCTGCCCCACCATCTTTGGGTGTAGATGATGTTCGCTGCTTGTTAGGTTTCATGGTTGATAGTCCAACCAAATTCATTGATAAGTGATCAATGAATTTGTTGTGGTTCCATTTAGTTTCTCTTTACCCAAAAAAGTTTCTCTTTATTTGCTAGAGTTTCTTCCACAGTTATTGTTGGCTGGTTTTGCCGTACCGTACTCATAATTCAAAGGTTCACCTATGTGGAGAAGCCAGGCCCGGTGACCTGTAACAGGTGTGAAACCTACATCATATCTTATCCCAGTACATATCTGATCATGGGATGTAATGTAACAGGTGTGAAACCTGCATCAGGCGACTCTCCTTTGCAGGTAATTTTTCATCATCCAAGTATTGAGGAATCAGACTCTTACATCCCATTGGAACCTTGTTCATACTTACATTTGATCAACTTTTTCACCACTTGCTGTGTTTGACGTCTTGATGCATGTTGGGAATTCATTTATTTATGCACCGTGGAGGTGCAACTCTAAACTTCTTAATGCTATGTTTAAAGAAGATAGGTCTTATCAAATGCATACTTTCGGTTTGCATAATTTTATTTTTCATACAAGAGTTCTTTGTTCTTACATATCAACTAAAAGTATGATGCGTTTCTTCTTGTAGCTCAGCCCGGCGGCAGAGGACATATCTAAATCTGTGAACCCATTTGTATTCCTCGGTTGCCTGATTCATGGTGCCTTGGCTGCTACTTACTACATGTTAGTTCCAATTTACATGTGGATCAAGGATCAAATTATTCCAAAGGGTCAACCAATATGAGACGAGGCAGAAGCATTTCAGTTTCATTGTTTTGTTGGATCTTTTTTATTGTTTTTCGCTTCAGTTTTACTGCAAATGTGACTCAGTTTCTCAGTGAGTGGATAAGTAGACGAGTCCTGTGCAATTTTGCAGTCGAGAATGTAGATTAGTAAATGTTTAAACTCTGTTCATCATTTACAAATAAAAATGTGTTGGGAGGGTATTTTGGGAAAATCCAATTGATTTAAGCGTTGATTAATGGCAGAAATTCGATTGTCTGCAATTACCAAACGAGGGATTACTTTAACTGACAAAATTTTGAGCATAGTACCAAATAGCGGAATACACGTTCTGGACGAATTTAATCTCAAAGTTGTCCATGCAGATGGAAAAAACATATCTAGTTACCAAATTCAGGCTTAGTGAATCTAATAAATCCGAACCATTATAACAAACTCTGAACTTTTTTTTACTAGTATGGATAATAAGTAATGGACATTTACACAAACTCTTGCATACTATCGGATATCCGGTCAATTCCATAATATCCTTGGCTTCGTCTCTTCTGTTTGTGATTGCTTCATCCTCTTGTACTTTCCGGATCGCCAAGATTGACCCTGTCTCAGATCTTATTGAGTAAATGAAATTTCTTATTTATGATATGAACTCTTACTCTTACGGCGAGGAACCCTGATTGGTATTGGCACGCATGATTCAGATATCATTAAATGGACCTTTGGCATGTGAGGTATGCTTCTGCCTTCTTCTTCTACACTTTGACATGTGGGGAATGTTTATTGGAGGGCTTTACATCCTGAAAAATTAAACTCGTCGCGTTGAAATAGGTAATCTTCTTTAATCGTCTCTATGCGAAAAGTGGATAAAAAAAACAAGAAAAAACATTTGTATGATCTGCATAACTTTGCACATTTGCATGATTGACTTATTTTTCTTGTTTTCTCAATATCTGAAGTTTGTCAGAAAGGTACTACTGAAACGCGGATCTAGAAAAAAATTGTATGGGGAGGGCAAAAAAAATGGGGGGCCAATTTTTTTTTTAGTGGGGCCAATAATTTTTTTTTCAGGAGTGACCAAATAATTTACCTACTCAACCGTCACAAACAATCAAAATTTTACTAGGTCAAACTTTTAGGATCCGGATGGGCCTGAGATTTGGTGTATTTTTTTTTAAAAAAATGGCCCAATGGGACTTGAAAGGCAAGGGTTTCAATTTTTTTTAGGACCCAAATGAGCCTGAACTTTAGTGTATTAAAAAAAAGCCCATTGCCCGGCCTGGCCCCTTCCTCCGCCTTTGTTACTACTATATGTTTTCAAGTCTAAAGCTTCTTTTTCTTGTTAATATGAATTTTCTTTTATTTTCTCTCACGAGATGGAACATTATCGAAATTCATCCTTAGTAGACGAAACAACTTATCCGGACATTAACGAATCACCTACAATTGATGAGATGGAAGGGGAAACAGAAGAATTTGAGGAAGTAGGTTCTCCAACCTCGAAAAAAAAGGTTCGTTCGAAGGCGTTGGCTTACTTAGACAAGGTTCCCATGATCAAAGGTGAGGCGACCAAGGACAAGTGCAAACATTGTGGCAAACTTGTTGGGTGCCACTCTTAGAACTTCGAATATGGTGCATTTAAAGAGATGTAACTAAGTAAACTACATTGGACTCCTACCAAACGAAATTGACACATGATGCATTAGAATATTAGAAGAGCTATTGCGGAGTTCCTCATTGAGGATGAGCGACCCTTTATGACTATGGAGAGGTTTGGATTCAAGAAGTTGCTGAGGCTACTTGAGCCTCATTCAAGATGATTTCAAGGCACATTGCTACGTAAGATCGCATGGGTGTGTACTTTTCTGAGTTGAGTTTATTAAAGGGGCAGTTGTGGAGTTGCATTTGAGGGTGTGCTTGACTACGGATATGTGAACATCTTTGCAAAATATTGCTTACATGTGTGTCACAACACATTTAATTGACAAAAATTAATTGCTTCATAGAATAGTTATTGGATTTTGAAAGGTTACTGACCACAAAGGTAAGTTCTTTTCAAAGGAGTTGGAAAAGTGCATGCTTAACTAGGGACTTGATAAAGTACTAACCATCACGGTTGAGAATGCATTTAACAATGAAACAACTTTGGATCATTTGAGAGATGGGCAACTGAAATTTTTTTGGGGGTAATGTGGGTGGAGTTATTGGGCAACATGAAAACCTGTATATGAGATGCGTTGCACACATTTTGAACTTAATTGTGCAAAATGAATTAAAAGAATCGATCACTCGGTGCAAAAGATAAGACTTATGGTAAAGTATGTCAAGTCTTCACCACAAAGGGCAGATGCTTTCAAGATATGTATAGGAAGTAAATGATTGGAATCAAAGGGTCTGCAGCTGGATGTCAGCACAAGGTGAAATTCCACCTATATCAGGTTGGTTTATGTGGAGAAGCATCAAGACACTTTTGAAGAGATGTTGGAGATGGAGGATGGTAACTTGGTGGGGTATTTGTTGGATGCTAGAGATGCAAAGAAGACAGTAGGGATTCCTCCCAAATATGACTGGGATCGTATCAAGTAATTCATAAGTTTCTTGCAATTGTTTTATGAAGTGACCTTGAGTTTCTCCATATCCAAGATGATATGAATATTGCCAACAAATGTAACAAACCAATACCAATGATTGGTGGCTCAAACCCAAGATGGAAAAAATGAGTTTGTTTGAGACCTTAACCCGTCACCTATAATGAGGCGGGAACCAAGACTACAAGTTGAAAAGGAACGCCACACAAGAAAATCTGAGAAGAACTTTATCAACCAAGAATCCAGTGATAAGTTCCAAATATGGGACGCCACTAGACGAGCTAGATAAGTCCAAAGAGTTTTTATAAAAGCAAGGAAGCCACAATCTCTCAAAATACAACTTTAACTTCAACAAAAATTACCAAACTAAGTTCGAACATCAACTAGAATAAGAAGAGTCTTGGTCAAATATCTCATGTAATGCGATCAAGAATTGAGAGTGATTCAACATTCTTCATTAACTTACACCTTTGACCTCGCCTCTTCCTATGATTTGACTCGTTGACCAAGGCCTTCCAAATAACCCTCATTAAGTTGGTCAAGTCTTGAGAACCCTTTCAACTTCCCCTCATATAGTATTTTCTTGACCAAGCCTTTCCAAGCATTAAGTTCTTTGTCCAAGGCTTAAACATGGCCTTCAACCTTCAAGCACTTAAGGCTAATGTTGACCGAATTGAATAAGTGCTTGTACTTGAACTTGATCACATCCTTGTATGTATTTGAACATCCAAGCATGTCCTTTGTTGACACTTTGCATGTATGGGTCGTTGGTCATGACTTTGCATGCATTTTGATCATGGTCGTGAATGTATTTGGAGCTTTGGACATTGATCCCCACCTTGCATGGATTGAACTTGAACTCACGACTTTGCATGATATCTTGAACGAGCTTTGTATTCACACATTCCATTGTAGAAATCATGTGGACCTTGCATGGCCATGCATGTGTTCACACTGGTTTGACCATCACATTACATCTTCAAGTCTTTGATGATGTGGATGAAGTTTGGATAATTGTTTGAGCCCCTCTTGAACATCTTAGCGTCGGCCCAAGGCACTTGGTTCACCTCCTTGAATGATTCCTTGAGACATTTGACCCTAAATTTTGTCGTTTGTACCTAAGAGAACGTCCAAGGGTCTCTTGCCAATCCAAACCCGTGGTGCGCTTCTTGGATCGCATCACAAGACTTGCACTGTACACCTATTTCTTAAGGAGTTGACTAAGATCAATATGAAGTTGGATGATTTTTTTATGAACGATGACAACAACTTCAATGTGATGGTTAGTAGAATGCAACTTAAGTATGATAAGTATTGGGAAAACTTACTAATGATGACCTAAAGCTTAGGCTAAATAAGTAATGTTCTTATTTTTTGTTATTATTCTTACATATTATTCGTATTACTTTTCAATATGTATATGTACTTATTACTATTTGTCTTGAATATGAACATGTACTTATTTGTCGCTACTGCTCTTAAGCCGAAGTATAAGATTGGTTGGTTCAGGTATTGATTTATCGAATATATGAGCAAGGATCATAGTGACTACGCTATGACCGTGGTTAGGCGTACGTTACAAGCTGTTTTTTATGAGTACAATTTGATATATGGTAAATCTTCTACCCAAAAATGTGATGTGGAAAGTAGTTCGACAGGTCCCAAAGATTAGATGTTGAAGTGCTATGTCACTTTCATGGCCCAAGAATCTCAATTGGACAAACACACCGAGTTGGATAAGTACCTCACAGATAGAATTGAAGATTGTGATGCGGAAAATTACATTCAGATTGGTGGAAAGTGAATGAATCAAAGTATCCGATTCTTGTTAGAATGACACAAGATGTGCTTGCAATTCCCATCACAACTATGCTTTTAGAATTGGTTTTTAGCGCGGGAGGTCGGATGCTAAGTGTCTTTAAAAGTTCATTGACAACCAAGACAATTGAGGGGTTGATTTGTTCTCAAAATTGGTTGAAAGAAAACCATCGAGATATTCTACCATTGTGAAGGGACAAAGGACCAAAAGACGTATGTTCTGGAATAAGGTAATAAAGATTATATTTTAGATCTATTTATATTTTACTTTATTGATTTCCCTCTTTAAATACATATGTATATTATACAAAGATGAAAGCAAATCTCAGAAACATAATTGAGGGGATCGACTCATTATTTATCTATGATCATGTCAAGTAAACAATTCTTAATTCATATTGAGTGTGCAGTTGCAGGTAATCTATGGTTCACCTTTCTACATTTTTTTTTTTTGAAATGCCAAATTTATATTTACACTATTTACAAAGTACAGAAAGCAAGTTCCTTCTAGATACCATATCTGTGATGCTAGCTCGGTGACCCTACATCTCATTTGGCGAACTCCTTATACAGAATTATCGATCTGTAAAGGCTAGCCTCCATCGGTTTTCCCCAATGTACTGGCCACCGTAGTGAAAAATGAGTACCATACACATGAAACTTCTAATCATCATCATGTGTTTCTGAATAATTTCATGGGACCCCTTTCACCAATTATCTTGCTTTCTTGTTTGCGGGGACTTGTTTAACCAGAGACATTCTGAACGAGTATTCTTGTTATCCCTGAGTAGCTCCGGCTCCTACCCTGCACCTGAATGACACAAATGTGAAATTAGATGATCAAGAAAGTAGCTAAAAACTCCCTTGAGCAGCTGTGAATGTGGAAGGCAAACCAAGCTCCCTTCTGATTCCTACATACATCCATAACAAGAATCTACTGCACTTGGCCACTTTGTCTCGACACTTGTTTTCCTTATCAGCTACTGGCGATAGGATTATCGGATAATCATGCTCGTCTATGATCCATCCTGAGAGATCTAACCGCCTCCTCTTCATGTTTCCCTGCTCAACACCCAGTTAAAGAACATGCACCTTGTTAGATTGAAAAGTCGTTAAAACAGCATGTTACTAACAGAAGATAATACATGAAAACTCCCTGAAAAACTCCTTGATAGAGAATATATCTCTGCTGTCAGTTGAAGGTAAGACAATCCTGAGGATGTATTAGCCAATCTTGGAAGCTGTATGGAAATAGGATTACTTGTCTCTTTGATTTTATACAGAGCCAAGTTTGCATTTGTACGCTGTGCAATAGCAGCTGGATGTGAGGTGCCACAGCTAAAAAATGAGATTTGTTTCTTGCTTTCCAAACTATTCAAGCCATAAGCATCTAGATCGATATCGACCCAAGGACATGATCTACATTTGGGACTACAACTTCTGTTATGAAGTTTGAATATGTTTTAATATTTTCTGAATTTATTATAGATTTTTTTTTATGAAGTTTGAACTTATTTTTAGGTTCATTGTAAACCTTTGACCTGTACTGGTTTGATTTGTTGTGATTTGAAGCATTACATGTTTTAAAAAATATTATAAAAAACTAAACTTATAAAAAAAATTGAAAAATAACCCTTAATTGTTTCGATATCGACCGAAAAATCGATAACCACTCTAATCAAAGTCCAATTTAAAACCAATTCTATTGGCGCTGCTTTTGCGATGTGGGCCCTACACATTTTTTTTTTAACTCCCACGTGTCTATCCAAAGTTGGCTCTTCCGAATGCTTGCATGTCTATCATTAACCGCCTACTTTACAGTTGTCAATATAATTTGACATCAGCCCCTACCGTATGACTTGGCGTATTCTGATTGGTTATAGCATAACTCGAGTGTATCTACCATGTAATAATAAATAGAAGGAACGTCGAACTCAAGATATTCCTCTTCTTACGATTTTCTAAAGTCAATAAGTTTTTTTTGGTGGATTTATGGATAGCCCGGGTAGCCCTACCGATACCCATGATCCCCAATGGTGGAGGGAGGGGGACCAGGGGGTATGGTCCCCCTTAAATTAAAAAATAAATAAATTATAAGTAAAAAAAATAAAAAAAAATAAGTTTGGTCCCCCTTGAATATTATATGCATGATGGTTTTAAAATTTGTAAAGAAGTTTGATATAGATGAGTTGGTCAATTGATAAGTTTTCATCTGTTAACCTCAGTATCAAAACATGGACTCAACTCTTATTTTTGTTTTTTAAGAAATAAGAAAAATCTTTTAGTTCCTAAAAGAATTCGAATTTGAGTTGAATTGAAATTTTTTATAAAGTAACTATGAGGTTACCATACATTATTGCAAACTAATTCATTTAGATAGTATATGTTTGTTTTAGAATTCTTTAATAAAATTATTTTTGATATTTTAGTAAATAGTTTTATCTAATAATTTTATAATAAATTTGGCTACAAAAATTATTGTTATCTCTGTATAAATTGGAATAACTTCGAAACATGCATATCCGACTGATATTGATATTAAAATAATTTTAAAAAATAAGAAATAAATTTGAATATTATAGTTTCTACCGCAATATTTGAACTTGAATACCCAATCAAACGTAATTCAACCCGATTCGACCTACTCTATTTAGACTGAAAAAATTTGGGCCGCCCTCAAATTATTTCCTGGCTCCGCCCCTGATTATCCCCAAAGTTGATCTATACCAATTCGATCCATGGACAAAGGTAGAGCGAGGGGGGACCAAGGGGGCCATAGTCCGCCCAATATTTAAAAAAAATGACATGTAATTTTTTTTTTCTAATTTGGTCCCACTAGATATTTTAATTATATGTGCATTGTACACATAGTCTGCTTGGATCAATTGGCATGGTTCGAATTCTTAGCTGACTTTTCAATTCATTTCTAAGATACCAAAATCAAAATTTTGAGTTAGTTTGGATTTGAACCTTGGTGGTTGCATATAAATACAAAATGTCTAACCATTAGACCAAAAAACATAGATAAAGTTTTATCAACTTTATTAGTCTTTATTAATATTTGCTTTGAATAGTTTTTTAATATTTTTTTACAATAATTTAATATTTTGTTGGATTGTTGGCGCTCTAATATCAAGGGGTGTTTCTTTTAATTATCTGTAGGAAACAACGATCATTATAATTATTGTCTAAAACAACAACTTAATAAAAAATATTTGTGTAATATCATTTTTATCAAAAATATTGTCTAAAACAACAAAAATATTAATCATACATTTTTTTTATAGGTTGATTCGACTTGTTTTGTCTCTTACAGTTTCTATCGCAATATCTAGATGTGCATACCGATTGGATCAAATTCAACCCGGTCCGACCCACTATATTCAAACCAAAAATATTTGCTCCCTCTCGAATTTCTGGCTTCGTCCCTATCCATGGGAACTACCCCATAAATTCTTAATCTGTCACATTTTTCAGCCAAATATTTAAATGGAGTGTCAAGTTTATTTCTTATTTATTAAGCCGTGTCAAACCCTATGAGAGAGAAAGATTCCACGAAAGAGATTAGCACCGGAGAGGCCAACGGTAGCCTTACAAATGGTGCTTTGCCGACAACCAACGCTAATGCTGGTCCTGGATCGACTGAGAATGAAGAGAAATGGACCGAGGTATTGAGGCACGAGAAGAAAGCAGGCAAAACCGTGAAGTCAGTAATGAGCCTAGATACACAGTTTAGACAACGCTCCTCCCTTCCTCAGAACATCCGCCACTTGCGAGAAGAGACTGATTCTTTCTATTTCACGAATTTCCCCCTTCCTGCGAAGAAAATGATATGTGGAAGATATTTGCCCCTCATGGGCAGGGTCGTGATGTGCACATACCCAAAAATCAAGAGCCGGCCTCTGGATTGGATCATACCAACTTCATGTAAACAATGCTCATTATCGTATTCCTGCAAGTAATACATCAGGCAGAATGCGTCCACCTAGAAGGAGCCCAGAAATGAATGCATCCCTAATTCATCCGGGCAAGATTAAGGAGGAAATAAAAGTATGAAATTTATGGCAAATCCAGTAGAATCTGACTGGCTTACACACTGTCTAATTGGCACACTGAAGAAAGGAATAGAATTGGCATCTATCTCTAATTTATTGCACTCGGGAGGTTTTTCTGATTGCAAGTTTATCAGGATGGAAGGGGAAGAAGTCCTTATTTCAGCAACAACCCCTGTTCTAAAAGAATCTATTATGAGGGACACTAAGCTCTTGGACAAAATTGGCCTGCAACAAGCTCACCCCTGGCAAAAATCAGTCTTACCATCCTCTCGAAATATTTGGATACAGATCCGAGACACACCACTGCATTGCTGGTATAATGCCTTCTTTGAAGAAATCGCTAGAAAATTGGGTACACTACTATGCATAGATCCCTCAACTTATGACAGAGATGCAATGCACAGAGCACATTTGCAAATTCAGGTCCAAGATAAATCGCTCATTGTTGAGTGTGTTCGTATTGAGCTTGAGGATGAAACATTTACTATACACATTGTGGAGGAACTAGGATCTCAGTGGCCCCTACAGAAAAAAAAAACTTGGCAAAAAATACAAGTATCACCTATTGTTGTCTCCTCTGAATCTATGAAGGATGTAGGTGATATCCATAATAAATTTCCACCTCTATCAAAAGCAGCACCTGCAACGTCCCATGTGATTGAAAATATGTCAGAAAATAAAACTACTAAAATTTTTAATGCCCCAAAGAACACGCTGAAAGAAAGTCTTCTCACAGTTGAAAACATTCATCTTACTGAGAACCTTTTAGCAACAAAAAGTCTTTTAGTAACAGTTAAACAGAAAAGCATTGACCTTGAGAATGATCAGTTAGGATATGCAGTGCATAATCAAGAAATCTTGGGTCAGGATCAAATCACCAGCCAAGTTAGCCCGCCTCCAGTAACAAAGCATTACTGTGATATGTCTACGCAAAATTCCGATCCTTTTGATCTCCAACCTATAATTGATCAAATGAGTGCAGCCTCTAGATACAAATCCTCCATGGGAAATCAAAGGATGTCACCATCAGGCTACTCTGAAAAGAATCGCCAACTCTTACAGATACTTAGAGAAACTAGAAACCTATATCAGTAACTTCAGGATGATAACGAGCAGACCCTCATTGAGAAGAATAATAAACCTGAACAACTTCATATACAGAGAGACTCTGCACCGATTTGGCAGTTGGGTAAAGATATTGGTGTTAGTAGCAACACATCAAACATTACAATGGTGAGAAAAGTTGTCGAGCTGGAAGAACGTGACACGGCATCTCAACATCACAAGTAAAACTCAGATGGTGTTCCACAAGTTATTTAATGCGTCTCATGACAATAAATGAAAGGGGGCTAGTCCTCCCGAGTAGAAAAGCAACAATTAAATCTTTGATAAAAAAGAATGATATCCACTTTCTCTGCATACAGGAAACAAAACGAGAAAAGGTCGAACAGTCCGAAATCAACAGAATATGGTGGAATAAAATTTTGACTGGACATACAGTCCATCTGTGCGTCAATCAGGAGGTTTGCTGGCCATTTGGAACACATAAACATTTAAGGTAGATGTTACTCACTCATTTTCAAACTTTCTAGCAATGTGTGGTACATGGCTAGAAACAAAACAGAAACTGATGATATTAAGTGTTTATTCACCAGGTGACTTACCTTTGAAGTGTATTCTATGGGGAGACATAATCTCCTATCTAGCTAGTGATGCAAAATGGTTTACATTGTGTAGTAGGTGATTTTAACTCTATTCAATTTCCGGAGAAGAGACTAAACCTTCAAGGGCAAGAAACACTTGACATGTTAGAATTCAATCAATTTATTTTGGATAGTGACTTAGTAGACCTCCCTCTACTCAAAAACAAGTTCACATGGCTAAACGGAAGGGAAAGTTCAAGCAGGATTGATCGAATTCTTTTATCAGATGAGTGGTTAAACACATGGCCAGAATTGCAACAGATAGTGCTGGAAAGAACCATTGCTGATCACAAACCTATATTGTTAAACTTGTAAGTGTTAAGTGGGGACCAAAACCTTTTATGACGTTGGACTAATGGGATTCGAAGCCAACATTTGGGGAGTTTGTAGCGAAAACATGGGCAAATATCTCTGTATCCTGTAGCAAAGGCTTCATTCTACACACAAAGTTGAAGGAATTGAGAGTGACATTAAAAGAATGGAACTTTAATGTTTTGGGCATCACTGAAAGACAGATTGAAAATTGCAAGGAATGATCGACTCTCTAGATGAGACTAGTGGAGGGTTCTTTCTATTCCTGAAATTCAATTGTGTAAAGTGTCATGGTAGGAGCTACAATCTATGCTCAACAGGAAGTCTGCTGCATTTCAAAAATCAAGAAGCAACTGGATCAAGGAGGGCAATGGGAACTCAAAATATTTTCATGCAAAAGTAAGAAGCAGGCGCCTACGAAATGGAATACAAGGCTTAACTTTAAATGGCCAACAGACTGATTTAGTGAAGGAAGTAAAGAATGGAATTTATGAACATTTCAAGAACCATTAGTCAGATATAAAATGGAATCGGCCAACCCTCAACTTGGAATGCCAAAATAGAATCTCTGTGGAGGATAATGAGTTTCTCATTGCCCCTTTTTCCGAACAAGAAATATTTGATACATTATGGAGCTTCTTAGATACAAAGAGTCCGGGACCTGATGGAGTTAATTTTCACTTCATTCAAACGCACTGGGAAGCTCTTAAAAAAGATTACATTGACTTCCTAAATGATTTTCATAATTCTGGCCAGCTCCTTCAAGGCCTTAATTCTACAACAATAGTCTTGGCTTCAAAATGCTTATCTCCTCTCGAGCTCAGTCACTTCAGGCCAATCTCTCTAGTCGGAAGCGCTTGCAAACTATTGGCTAAACTACTTGCAAACAGATTTAGCAAAGTGATTAGCAAGATTATCTCGCATCAACAAATTGCTTTCATCAAAGGTCTTAAGATACAAGATGGTATTCTCTTGACAAATGAACTATTGCATTTCGTTCATGCATCAAAGCAACTAGCTGTGTTTTTGAAAGTAGACTTTGCGAAAGCATTTGACTCGGTCAACTGGAACTTTCTCATATCAATGCTACATAAGCTAGGCTTCAGTAAGACTTGGATAACATGGATCAAAGAATGTTTGTGTACATCCTCAACTTCTGTTCAGTTTAATGGAGCTAGCACTGGAATTTTCAGATTACAAAAAGGGCTTCGACAGGGTGATCCTTTATCTCAATTCTTATTCTTGGTGGTGACTGAAGGTTTAAATATGCTACTGCACAAATCTGTCTCCATTGGTCGCTTGAAAGGTATACAGTGTGGTACTATTGAATACACTCACTCTCTTTATGCAGATGATACCTTATTTTTTGGCGAGGGGACAATGGAGAATGTAATGGTGATGAAAGATATATTGCGGATCTTTGAATTGATATCTGGTTTAAGTATCAACTTCTACAAGAGCAGCTTGCTTGGAGTAAACATCTCGGTTAACCAGGCCACAGTTTTTACTTCACACCTACACTGTTCAATTATGTCATTGTCGTTTGATTATCTTGGACTACCTATTGGCTGTAATCCAGGCCATGTTAAAAATTGGGAGAATCTCATACAGAAAATGAAACAGAGAGTGCAACTTTGGGAAAATCAATTTCTTCCATTCGGAGGTAAAGTTACATTGGTTAAAAGTGTACTTTGTAGCATACCTATTTATTTCTTCTCACTATTCAAAGTTCCTAAGGCGGTGATAGAGAGTATGATGAGAATATATAGTCATTTCTTATGGTCAAATAAAGCTGAAGCAAAGCATGTTATTCATTGGATAAGTTGGGATAAAATGTGCCAAAGCAAAGCCTACGTTGGGCTAGGATTGATATCTCTGGAAGCTTTCAATGTATCCTTGCTTGGTAAATGGGGTTGGCGCTTAAGAAAAGAAAATCATGGGCTATGGCATACTCTTATCATTGACAAGTATCTCCCCCATGAGGTGCTCTGTGGAAACTGGGATGTGTTGTCTATTACAGGCAAGTTATCCAAATGGTGGAAAGATATATGGAGTTGTGTATGTTCAACAACATGGTTTAATATTCGGATGCATAGAGTTGTAAACTCAGGCGATCAAACTCTATTTTGGGAATCAACATGGTTCGCTGATACTCCATCGGTTATCTATCCGAGATATTACATGATAGCGATGGACAAATTCTGTACAGTGGATAATTGAAGATGATGTTTGGGTCCTGAAGTGAAAATGGCGCCGCCCCCTACGAGTATTCGAAGAAACACGGTTAGCAAGTTTATCTGATGCATTACGTAGTAGACCTCCTCGGCTAGGTAACGATTCATGGAGATGGGTGGATGACCCACATGGAGTATATAGTGGGCGCAGTGCCTACAATGCAATTAGGCGAGAATGGGGCTTGGACAATGTGGTCAACATGGAAATATCGCTTATCTAGGGCAAACAAATTCCTCTACGGGTTATGACATTTTGCTGGAGACTAGTCCAGAATCGCATTGCTACGGTGGAAAACTTGGTGCATCGAGGGGTTGATTTGACACCTAGTGCACATTTATGCTCTTTTTGCATTGCAGATTTTGACTCGGTATCCCACGTGTTTTTCATTTTCCCAAAAATCTATGCATTATGGTTGGAGATTTATAGCTAGATGGATCAAGTCTAGATAGGTCAAAAGTTTGCTCTCCTTCATTACAAGGCACATGTGGGCTTGGTGAAAGGTAAGGCATTGCGTGAACTCTGGCGTTCCATATGGCATTGTACAGTTTGGAATATTTTGAAGGAAAGGAATGATGCGCATTTTAAAGAAGTTCAGTTTAGTAGATTAAAGACTTTGGAGATAATACAAGTCCAAACATGGCACTGGCACACTGCATATGAAAAACCTCCAACAGGTCTAACTATAGTAGATTGGATCCGTGACCCACGGTTGTGTTTTTGTTTACTTGTTTATGACTAATTATTAGGTAGCAATATGTGTAAACTCTAAAAATTGTATTTCCAAAGGGGCACTCGCCCCTATGTAAGACCCTGCATTATTTATACAACAAAATATTAACTACAAGAAAAAGGAAAGGAAATTATATGGCTATTATGGAACCGTACAATGATTTATTTCTTCTTACACTTAAATTTATAGAAAAGAAAATTTAGGGGTGGTGGAGCGATGGCCACCACTTGCGAAGCCAAGTACTTTGCTAGTGGAAAATGCAATCTTTTTTATTCATGAAAATGGATATGTTAAAATAATCATATAATAATGTTTAAAAAAATAAAAACTCATTAATATTTTTTAAAATTTTGTTCCTTCTTCTTAAGTGGCTCCACCACTCCTACCACCCCGTTGTCCCCTATAGTTCACATCAACATAATAAATTTTCCATGTGCTTATTTTGGTATGCTAATTGGAGGAAACTCAAGAAGACTGTCATTTTGGGCTCTTGTTACTGATGCTATCACCAAGAGAATTCAAAGCAGGGAGAACAAGCAACACCTTGATAAAATCATTCTTATCAAGCCTTGCTCTCTACTATTTTTCTCTATTCGCTGCACCTAAAGGAGGGATCGGGGAGTTAAAATCTAAACTCGAGTAATTTTCTATGGAAACAGCGAAATGATCAAAACCGTCCAATTCAGTGGATGAGCTGGAAAATTCTATGTGATGAATATAAAGATGGAGCATTGGGGATCCGTCGGAACAAGGCCTTGTTAGCCAAATGACTAGGGTGTTTGCGTACGGAGACTGGGAGTCTTTGGATCCAGATTATTAAATCTAAGTAATTTCAATAACAAGATCACTTAAGTAGTTGGAATCAATCACAATGCCTGATAATGTCTCTTGTTAGTGGCTTGAAATCTGGAAACTATCAACATCCGTAAGTCTTAGTAGCAAAACAAAGCTGGTGCTCCAGAACGGTGACAAAACTCTATTTTGGAAATACAACTAGACTAGGGATGGATGCATTGCTCTAAGATATCCGAGATTGTTCAGGATTAGTACTTGGCAGAATGCAAAGGTACTTGATACGTTCAACTCTAACCAAGGAGGAAGTCACTGGAACCTTACCTTTAGGAGGCAATTGCGTAGCTGCAAGACTGATGATTTATCAGAGCTACTTCATCACCTGCAGTCCTTTAATCCCACACAAGAAGATTCTGACTTTTGGTTTTGGTCTGCTGAATCTTCATGCATCTTCTCTGTTTCCTCGGCTTATGCAGCCTGAAGGAAGATTTCTTTACGACCACGACAGACAACCCATTCTCGGTCCAGGCTTGGTGCAAAGTAAGTCCCAAAAGAGTTCAATTATTCATATGGAGGTTATTTTTAAACAGGGTTCCTACAGTTGATAACCTCTTGCACAGAGGAATATACTTTGAGCCAGCGGATCAACTATGTGTGATGTGTAGGAGTGTGATTGAATCAGCTTATCACTTATTTATTGGATGTACCAACGGTCACAATCTTTGGGTAGAAGTATATGATTGGCTTGGAATAACCTACCTCAGGCAGCCTGATGTGCAGTCCCATTTTGAATGTCATATGCACTATCTTGCTACCGCGCTGGGGAAGGAGGCTTGGAGAGCGATTTGGCATGCGGTTTTCTTGTCTTTATGGGCGGAGAGGAACACAATCAGATTTGATGTAGAAACATCATCTGCAACAATTCTAAAGGGGAAAAAACTGCTATCATAGAGTTGGATTTCGGCAGAATCCTTTCATCACCACAGATTATCTTTCAGCGAATGGGCAAGAAGTCCAACGCTCTGCTTCCCTTCTTCACTTAATTAGTCATGATATACTGAGTAGATCAGCAGTGATTAGAGCTTTTAGCTCCCCTGTAATTTCTCAGTTGAGATTTTGTTAGTATAATTAATACGAATTTTAATTATAAAAAAATAAAAATAAAAATTCCAAATTAATAATATAAAAGTATGGATGTAATAATGCTGGTCATTCTTCTTTATAGGCCTAATTTCCTTTACAAACGATTCATGTACAACAATAACGGTCTTCTCCGATACGAATTAGTGTTTAGGCCTTTGTGGAAACATTTTTGTATGTTGGGCTAAAACAGTGAGTGTTTCTGGGCCAGTCTGAACTAGACATTAACCAAATCTAGTGACTTTCTTTTTTGTGTGTGGGGGACGGTAATTAAAAGGTTTTATAAAAGTGCAATTTATAAACCCCTCAAGTCTTGAACCATCAGTTTTCATATACCGTCAAAAAATAGAGAAGTGATATGACGTCAAAAAAATTGAGCAAAAAAATTGCAAGAAAATTGGTAGACCCATTGGTTGAACCAATTATTTTGCTATATTTAACACTTGGGGGCCCATTAAATCTTACGTGACAAATTTTTGTAAAAAATAGGGGTCCTAAAATGTAGTGGTAGGGAATTGGAAGTTGTGTCTATTAATTATACTTTGTGTGATTCTTAACCTACATGGTATCGTAATCATAGCAAGTTTAATAAATATTACTTTTCACCAAACAAAAACCGTTTTCACCCTTCTATCTTTTTATCTTTTTTATTTTCTCAATTATTACCCGAAGAGTTCTTCATCATGGTAAATTCAACCAGATCTCTTGATTCAAAGAATAAATTCTGTCAACCGTTGTAACTGGAGGTGCTGAACCGCCGGCGAGTTCTCACATAGAACTGAAACTGACTTACTCGAATTATGCAATATGGTCACAAATTATCGAAATGTTTGTTTCATGCCAAGACAAACTCGACCATGGTCGCCAGCGAGTTCTCACAGTGTAGAGTTTTGCTAGTGGCCAACTGATGATGCCGTTGTTCGAGTATGGCTTAGCCCTGGGCAGCGGTTGCGGTAAATTCCGCTTCGCCCGTGCCTGCCCGCCCCCGCTCCCGCCAGACTCGCGCCCGCGCGGGTAGCGGGCGGACGCGGACACTATTTTTGTACCCGTATTTGTTAGCGGGCGGGACGCGGGTAACACTTTTTTATTATGCGGGTAACACCCGCACCGCACTGCACCGCCGATGTTTCGCGGTGCGGTACGGTGCGGTAACAACTCTTCGCAGGCGATTCGCGGTATAGATTTTCGGAACCGCAACTTTCATGGGCATGACACGGTACGGGCTGTTTCGGCACCGCTCGCACCACTGCCCAGGGCTAATATAAAGGGTCATTTATATATTGCCCTTTATATTCCTTTATTTCTATTTCAACCCATCCTAAAAATAGAAATTGCAATATGTATCTACACATTAAACGGTGTTCATTGCAAATGGAGCTGAAAGAGTCATCATTGACAACTCTTTTAGCTTTGTGCTAATAATGGACTAGAGCAAAATGACTCTATTAAATTTCAGTGCTTCTATTTAGTGAAGTTG
>JAOWBN010130304.1:0-31606 GCA_028565015.1 Pinguicula moranensis
TTGTCCACTCTTTGGATCAACCTCCCTGTACCTTCAAAAAGTACAAAGACATTAATCTTATACCAAGTAAAACAAGAAGGGAGCGATTTTTCTTTGGCTTTGATAGCTCATCGTTTTTTTAGTAAAGCCATCTCTTGACAACTCCTTGAATCACCTACCTGTGCCTTCAAAAAAAATAAAGACATTAATCTTACACTGGATTGAAAACCAGAAGGGGAGGGATTATTCTTTGACTGCAGATTAAAGATTTTCCTGTCTCATTTCAGTTCCTCTGTAGCACCAACATATAGGCAGTATTCACACAGAGAATTTGAAACAGGTTTCAGGTTTCAAGATCCAATCCACAAGTGAGTAAGAAAACAAGTGATCAGATTTTTTCGCCTTAGCCCACAACCATGTATCATGTTGTATAATAAGTGTAATCTGCGCAAGGGGGTATTTCTTTTGCCTGAAAGTGTTTTTTATTTCTTGTTTTCCAAATCTGCCAGCATGTAGAAAGCCATATGGACTTCCAGATACACGGATTAGCCCCAAGTGGTTTGATGGAACAGAATTCAGGAAATGTTGGTCCTTGCATAAGGTTTTGTGTTGTTCCTTGTGTATTCCACAACCATTTAAAAATTCCACTCCAAATCTGCACAGTAATAGAACAATTAAAGAATAGATGATTTATAGATTCATTTTCAATACCTGATTGGCAGAGAGTGCAGGAGAGAGGTTGAGCATCTCGAATAATGTTCCTGTGATGAAGTTCTACTTTAACTAGCAAGGCGTTTTGCAACAACTTCCATCCAAAGATCATGATTTTTTTGGAGTAATCTTATTCCATACATACTGCAAAAGAGTTGATTCCTCAGGTGAATAAGATAATGGCAGCGAGCTAATGATCCTGGAATATGATTAAGAGACAATGTATTTCCCTTGAGAGTCTCCTATAAAGCTGTGTGTGTCTTTCTTTTGATCTATAGGAATTACATCTTGTAGAATAGAATATAGATCCGCTAGCTCTTCTTGCTCAAATACCCACAGTGATCTATGCCAGGTAAGGTTCCATCTCCACTCATTAACACTCCAATAGCCCATGTTTCTTATGTTAGCTTCTGGATTTGCTGATATCCGGTATAACCTTGGGTATCTAACAGATAGTGGTGAATGAATATGCCATGGATCCCTCCAGAATTTGATGTACAAACCATTTCCTAGACAGAGTTTAAAATTTTGGTTGAGTTGTAGCAAATTAGCTATATTATGCATATTTCCCTACCATGCAGAATGGTGTCTACTCACTGGTCTGCTCACTGCAGTAGGAGGTAACTTTAGATCCCTCAAGCCCCCTAATATCAGTGTCTCTCTCTTGCCATATTTAGAGCACACAATGTCTTTTACCAGGCTCTCTTCATTAGATAAAATTCTTCAACACCACTTCCCAAGCATTGCAATATTAAAGGCTTGTAATTTCCGAATGCCAAGTCCCCCCTCGTCAGTTGGTGTTATCATCTTCTTCCAATGAATCCAACAAATTCTTCTCTTGTCCTTATTGCTGCCCAATAAAAAGGATCTCATGATTGAGTTTAGTTTGTTGAGGACCACATAAGGAGCTTTAAAATATCCCAGAAAGTTTGTCGGTAATAATGCAAGAGCTGAATTCATTACTGTTAGCTTGCCTCCAGTGGCTATCACTTTGTTTTGCCATTGATTTAGAACTTTGTTGAACTTCTCAATGTCTGGCGACCATGTCATTTTTTTCTTTGGATTTTCACCAACTGTGAGGCTTAAATAGGATAAGGGGATAGTTCTTGTTTTGCAACCAAGGTAAGCTGCCATTTCCTGGATGTTGCTTTGAGGCGTATTGATTCAAATGAGATTACTCTTGTTGAACTTTATCTTTACCTACAAAGCAAGTTCAAAATTGAGGAGGATGGCCTTAAAAACTGTTATTGTTCTCCAATTAGCTTCGCCCAAAAGCAGTGTGTCATCAGCAAATTGAAGGTGAGTGAGGCTAATATTTTCTGCTCCAATTTTGACTGCTTTGAATTTCTGAAGTTCTTATGCTTTTTAGATCAAATTGGAGAGCCCTTCTAAATCTATTAAGTATAAGAAGGGGGAGAGTGGGTCGCCTTGCCTTAAGCCCCTCTTTGGATAAAATTCAGATGTTGGACTTCCATTAATAAGAATAGATGTGGATGCTGAACTGAACAATTCTTTAATCCAACAATTCCATATTGTAGGAAATCCAATCAGCCCCATGACGTCTTGGAGGTACTCCCAATTAACCGTATCAAATGCCTTTTCAAAGTCGACCTTTAAGATTAGAGCTTCTTTTTTCTTTTTTCTAAAAAATTACTCTATTGCTTTATCCGCAATTAGAACTCCATCTAGAAGTCTTCTGCCTCTAATAAAACCCATCTGATCTGGGGATATAACATCTCCAATAATCTGACTGATTCTATTTGCCAGGACCTTGGAAAGTCATTGAAACTAAGAGGTAGATCAAATTCTGCCAGCAATGTGATGTGGGCATCATTACTTCCTCGGACCAGCTTGCCATGTCTATATAGAATTCCTTGAATAATTTATATAAATACACCTTCATGAGCTGTAGGAATTTCTTCATAAACTTGAAATTTAGATCGTTTGGCCCTTGACTTTTATTTTGACCACAATCAGATATTGCAATTAAAATCTCCACTTTTGTGAAAGGAGTAATCAGAGAACCTTGGGATTTTGAATTAAGATTTTTAAAGATCAAATTGCTGAACTTGGGTCTGTCCCAACTCACTTCAAAATATCTCTGTTCGAAATGTTGTTCAAAACTATTTCTGATTAGATTTGGATACTCCAGACAGCTGTTTCAATCCCAAATTCCATTAATAGTGTTTGTCCTTCTATTTTTTTTAGACACTGATGGAAATAGGCGTTGTTTACATCCCCTTGTCTTATTCAATTCACTCTTGATTTCGGCACTGCGACGCTGTCAAGATCTTTAGTGATCTGCTCAAGGTCATGTCTACACTGGATGTTACTGATTTGTGTTGTTGCAGATAGCTGATCAAAGGTATTTCTTTCTGCTGATAATTCAAGATCCTGACATTTCTTCTGTAATTCATTTCTTTTGGCTTCTAGACTCAGAGGGGCAGTTTGAGACCAGAATTTTTTACCAGATTTGAGAGCCTGCAGCTTTGTTTTCACTTTGTAGCTGGCGAACCCTAATACCACTGTATTTCTCCAGGTATTCTCAATCATTTCCACATATGTTTTATCCTCCAGCCAACAATCCAAGACCTTGAGGGGTTTTGGACCCCAATTGAGCACCTTAGTTGTTAGTCTCACGGGACAGTGGTCTAAATCTTCTCTTTGCAATCAAGTTTGTATCCATTCAATACCCTGTTGTAGCCATTTTTCATTGTACAATAACATGTCAAACCTACTCATAGCTGCAAATGAGTTTAAATACCATGTAAATCTTCTTCTTTCCATTCTCAAGTTCATTAACTTCAAGTCATTAACCATTTTCCTAAAGCCAGACATTTCTTGGTCATTCTGATGATGGCCAAACCCGTTATCTCCCCAGTTTCCAGAACAGCGTTAAAGTCACCCATTAAGCACCACTTTTGATCCTCTTTATCAACATATAGATCTCTCAAGTTGTCCCACTGGTTTAGTTTGGATGGTAAGTCTCTAGGACCCTTATATGTTCATCATATTGGATGAAGTATCATCATGTATCCACAAACCATTAATTCCTAACACCCATTCAAGAGATAGTTTCTCTTATTTTATTTTTATCCCAGATACAAAGTAGTCCCCCCGATTGACCTCTAGATCCTTTGTCAGCCCAATCATATTTTGCATCCTTCCAGAGGTAAGAACATAATTTATCCTGTATAGTATCCATTTTTGTCTCTTGTATGCTCATGAAATCAGGTCTTTCATGAGCTATTAGGTCCCTTAATCTCTTCTTCCTTCCGGGGCTGCATAAGCCTCTTACGTTTTAGGTGAGAATCTTCATTAAAAAAAAATTCCATCTCCCTTCTTACTGCTTCCAGGAGTTGCAGCATTCTGAGATTTTCTATTGCTTTCGTTCATCTGTATCAATTTATGTAGCGTATCTGCTGGATGAGGCTCATAGGTTATTCCCAGATAACCTCCTATTTTCGTTATTTCTTCAGTCGCCCAACTCTGTTGTTTTTCTGAAACTAAGTGATTTGGAGATAGCTCTTATTGGGTAGAAGCCTTTGTCTGCATCGAACTAACCCAGTCATTTAGCACTGCCTACTGGTCTTTAACTTTGTCCACTTCCTTCCTGCCTTGACTTCCAGTTTTAGGTCCATCTCCCTGCTTTTTTTTCCACAACTATTTTCTTTCTTGACTTTGGAATGATAGAGGGCAGATCATCTTTTTCTATTGTTTCAAGGAGTAGGGGTGGATAGTTTGTTTCCAGATTAAGCACCGTAGTTGCTTCCTCAATATTCACTTGTGATGACAATTGCTCCTTAAGATTGCTTTTGGAGGTGGAGAGTCTGCTGCTAGAGGTTGTAGTCTGTTGAAAAGAGGGTGATATTGGTCTTGTTATCCTTGGAGTAAGAAGTGACTTATACCTGATCCCATTATAAGATCTGCTCCTGTGTTTTTTTTCCTTCTGTGTGCGTTTTCTTGTAGTGAAAGTTGATCAAGCTTTGTAATAGGCATGTTGTCCTATTTTTTAGACTGCTCAAGTGCTTGTTCTGGACCCAGATCAGGAGTCTCCATAACAGTTTCCTCTAATATTCCAGCTTGTTGAGAATGTAGACATGCTTGAGCAACAGTAGCGTTAGGCCACCAATTCAGGGCAATTGGCGACCATGATCTATCTTTCTTCAAGTGATTACTTAGTTCTTTTACTGCCTGGTCTAGATCAGGTTTTGACTCCATATGAGGATTTGGTTATGTAGTAGGTTGTGCCACAGGAATATTAACTGATTCCTCATCAGAACTTTCAGATATGTGGCTACTGACCATGCTTGAACTATCATCAAAATGATGAGAAACTGTGTTGTAGAGCCAGGTATTCGTTTCATATTTCATTGTGCTTATCTCTCTCACCATAAGGGATATAAGTCTATCATTGATAACTATGTCCAATTGTTGCTTGATCACCTGATTTGAGTCAATCTGTAATAGCATTTGTATAGCCTCCAAGTATCAATGTTGGATGGAGCACTCATCAATCTTAATCACTGTACCTATTGTTGCACCTATCTCTTTCATAATTGGCTCTGTCCAGTACCTAAATGGAGACCATAGATCTTGAACCATCTGGTATTAGGTAAATAGTCTTTTGCCTCTGTCTAATGGATTATATCATCCAACCAATTCAGAAGCCACACACTATCAATTGTGATCAAATTTTGCAGGTCCTTTTCCTATTCTTCCCATTAAAGGATCCTCGACGAATCAATTGGCCTTACTGTGACATTTAGATAACCCACTATCTTGAGTTGAAGTTGTACTTCCTTCCAATCAGTGTCTTTATGTAGTATACCTACAAAGCCAAAATTCATGCAGCAAGATTCCGTAGCAGAAGAGATAGTCAAGGGTGGAACAACTTCCTTATTTAAGAGGTACCCATTCTCATTCCTGGTTTTCTCACACCCATTGGAGGTAGATGTGCACATTGCCTGAATTAGGATTTTGCTTGTTGATGCCTCTGACAGCACCATTTTAGGTGCCATATTCAGAGGCATTGCTTGGTGCTTCTTTTGCATCGGTACACAAGCTGTTTGGGCATATAATTTTTCTGAGATCTTTGGGTATTGTGCAACGTTGGCTTTAAGACAATATGACCCAATCCATATGTTGTTTAGCTTGACCAGAGTTGATTCTACGTTCAGAGGGTGTGTGAAATTGATGAAACCAAATAGGCTGCCTTCCTTACTTCGTTTTCTTACAATCTTCAGATTTTTTACCTCTTCCTGTCTGTTGAGAATCTTCAGAAGCTGCTTTTCCTTGCATTGTTCTGGCAAGTTTGTAATGAAATACGTAACTTTCACGTTTTCAATTGGTTTAGTGACCTTCAGAGGAACAATTCTTGTCCCTAAACGCTCATGAACTGGGATCGAATTATGAGACAAGAATACGTCTCGATAGCTTCTATCCTCATTTTTTTGTGTGTTCGTAAACATAAGCCTTTTCCAGACCTAATTTTGGCTCTTCTTATCTTCCTCATTTGATATGCTCGAAGACTCTACATGGTAGAAATTATTGGGTGGGGCTGATTGTAGAAGCTGTGTTCGTAGGGATGGTATGATCCCAGAGCGCGCGCGGCGTCCCCTGGGCAAAAGGGTCAGAAGAGTTTGTGAAGCCCTCACAGACAAGAGAGGTTGAGGTACGGTTGTGCGGCAAAGAATTGCACCGGAAGGACAATGATGTACTGTTCATAGGGTTCGCAGCGCCTTAAGGGCCTGTTCAAAGCGATGAGGCACTGAAACTCTACCCCCTTTCATTACAGGGATAGCCCTTCAAGTTGTACTGAAATATGTACCAACGTCCTAGAAAAATTGGAAGTTGATAAGTTGATAGTCAGGACGTTCAGACTTGAGGAAAACTTAGTTGATATGATGATGGCCATGAACTGTATACTGAGATGGTGTATGATCTTCTATGAAGTTATGGGAGCCATGAACCAGTACCACCCTATGGCTACATATGGGAGGGCTGATGCAATATTGCTAGAGTAGTGGAAACTTATCAGAGGACTATACATTCACTAGACCTGTGTAGACACGTATGTCCTCTGATACAGTGCTTCTTGTTTTCCTTCTATGTAACTATATGTACGGTGTAAATATTTTCTTGCGAATGAAATTTGCCTTACCCCCACCACCACACACACAAAAAAGGATCCTTAGTTATGGGACCCCAATGCATATTGTTTTAACTATGCTTCGGCTTGCAAATCTGGTTTTCTAAACTCCAAGGGTTCATAGGCCCACCCCACCCCTGCCCACCCTCATTTCTCCCACACGGTTTGCACAGAAAATTCTAGATTCATTTGAGCACTATACATTCAATCCTCTAGTCACATTATCCTTCAGAAATCTCTGGGCCTTTTTGCTAAGAAATAGGATTTCCTTTCCCTTTTGGTTTAGAAATAATTTCTTTATTAAATATTTAGATCAGAGATAGTTTTTCTTCAAAAAAACTAAGTATTATATTTTAAGCCAAAAGATGACAAATAATCTTTTTCTTCGTAAAAAGTTTTTTTTTTTATATTCACAAAATATCAAAATTATTGGAACCGTTACCGATAATATCTGTCCCATTATGAACATTATTTACCGGTACTAATACTTGTATCCAGAGGCGGAGAGGTCCCACTCCCTAATATTTAAGAACAAATTATTTTAATATAAAAAAATTATTTTTCCAGATCTTATTATATATTTACTTTGTTGATATTATAGCACTATGAATATTTAGATGAATTGCTCATCGTGCATCATTTGTTTCCATATGAAGGTTGGTTTTTGGGATATCAAGAGAAAAAAATTGTGCTTTTAATTGGGTTGAAACCCGTGTAAAAAAGAAATCATGATGTAAGGACAATTGAAAATTTATTAGAATTGATAAAACTTTTATATGTCATTCGATTCCAATTGTTATTGAATAATTTATTTGTTTTAATTTTTTAATATAATTATTTTTTATATTTTAATATTTTACTACATTGTTATATAAACCAAACTTTTAAAGAAGCTATCTATTACAGCAAATTGTGGTTGTCTTTATATCAAATTCTCTTAGTAACTTTGAATCCCACCCAATCGAAAATTAACAATGCATCAGGGCCACGCTCCCGGGTGGATATCCATCTCTCTGTCCGAGTTTGGCCCGGTCCGTGGGTTGTGAGCGTTTTTCACAGCCCCCGGGATTAACCGGTTATGAATGTAGTCAGATACCCCGCAGTTAAAATAAAATAAAATTGAAACATACATACTCAATCAAACCAGATTCAACCGGTTAATTATACATTTTTTTTTATTGGTTAATTCGACTAGTTTTGATTATTCTAGTTTATACCGTAGTATCTAAATGTGCATACTCAATCAAACCAGATTCAACCCAACTCGACCCACTCTGTTTAGACCGAAAATTTTTTGCTCACCCACCAAACTTTCTGGATCCGCCCATGGCTGTACTTGTACAAAAAAAGGTTATAGCATTTATTATTGGTGCCAGTATCAGTATTTCGGATACTGGTACTGCGAATATCGATAAGCACCTCTATATATTATCATATCCTGCAAGCTTACTTTGTAAATTGTCCAAAAATCGATCCGATCTAGTCCAATCCGAATTTGAAAACCAATATAAATGAATTGGATGTGGTTATTGTTTTGAAATCCGAATTTGTCCGATCCATTTGCAACCCAGATGCCGGACTCTAGAAACAGTTTTATTCTTATCAAAGAATCTTTCTTTGGAGACTTATGGTGCATGACAGAATTTGCAAGAGAAGGTTTTCGTTCAACAGACTGAAAGTATAATTTGTCAACTCTGCAATCAAAGGGAGGAGACTCTTATGAACAGAAGATATTCGTTCACAGAATGGTTGCGGCAGGCAACAATTTGTTGTAAATTATGTGTTTTAGAAACGTGTTTATGGGGGCAAATGGGCAAAGTTGTAAATAAATTTTTAATATAATTGAGGATAAGTGCGGGAATTCATCAGAGAAGGTCGCATCATCGCATGCATGGCTACTGCTTTTCAAGATAAGCCAGATGCATTGGAGGCCCTATCATTTACGGCAAAACCAACTGCCAAAACAGACGAGAGAAATTATATAATGAAAATAGAGTTTGAGTTTAGTGTTTATATTGTAAAAGTGGTCTGAAGTCTTTATCTTTGTATGTATAGACTACATAATCTCAGCTTTCCTCCATTCTAATGGACAATTCCCATCAAAATAAATTGTGAGGAATGTTTGGGTTTGGTTACTTTCATGGTAAAGAAAGACAAACACAAAGTGTGGCCCTTGTGTTATACAGTAATCGATGTTTCTAACATTGTCCTGACTTTTGCAACTGGGCAATTCTTTGCAGAGTAATCGATGTTCCTAACATATGTCAAGAATAGCCTAGCGTCCACTCTATTTGCTAGATTTTGACAGTAATATTGGAGAGATTGTATCTAAAAAGCTTGCAACTATTCGTGGGCGGTTAGATCCTTCCTACGGGGGATGATGGCGGGCATGCCACATACTTAGTAGGGGCACTCGTTGTTTTGTCAATTCCTACGTATATGGCACTTGATAGGTAATTAAATTTCTTACAAGTTACGTATCCTACGCATGTAGCAAAGGATTCTAGCAATGCAATTGATGAATCCAGTCGAACAGAGTACAACCCTTCGCCGCATAACTCCATGCTGAAAACAGGCTTGCTCTTTGCTGCCTGTAAGAGTAGTGTCTCAGGTTGACCATTAAATTATCCGCAAGAGGAAATTTGTTAAGTTAAACATTGCAAAACTACCTGCTCATAAAGATCCAAGCTATCAACAGCAAAGGAGGGATTGGATGCTCCAAGAATGTCCCTGATATTTGTATTGCTGGCAAGGATTCTTAGCTTGCAGCCGATGTCCCAACCACCACAATCACACCATCCACCCGATCTCCAACGGCTAATCAAAGATGATGGTTTGCCTTCAGTTGGTGTGCTGTGAATACCACCGGGAAGAATTACCACTGTTCCACTGTCCATTTTATTCAGAAATTGGTTCTTATCATTGGAGTTTTCTACAACAATGGCAGCAATTTCCAGGTCAGATGGAAGCTCAGACTTCTGGTTGTTTAACTGCCCTTGTTCAATGCCGTACAAGACACATTCGCTCACAACATATGCACTGTGGGCTGCCGGGTTCTTCTTTGGATGAGTAGAAATCTTCATGTGACCGATGATATTAAAGCCAAGGCTGCAATCTTCACTCTTTGACCTTTGACTTATCCAGTTCTTGCTCTTTTTCTTAATCTCATGAACAGAGTAGAAAGCATAGGATGTGCAACCATCACTTCCTGCAGACTTTGGCAGGTTCTTTACAGCAGCAGCTAGCATGATTCCACTGTTGTCAACCAAAAGTTTAAAAAATGGGAGTCCATTCTTTAATGTGAGCTGCAAAATGGCATGAAAAGTTGATGACTCATTTTCCCTATCATGTGATGGTCCCATAGTGCTCGGATCCGTGAAACAGGCGACATCTAGGCCCCAATTTTGCTGCTTAATAGTACTCTTACCTCCTTTCTGCTTCAGCAATGGATCTAATAATCTCCTGAAAGAACTAGACTGAATCTTGCTACTGGCATTTACCTTCCGTTGTTCATTGTTGTTCATGACAACAGAAGTTTCAGTTCTCACAGAGGGATCCCTGAAACTGAAACTTCTGCTTATCTTGCCAAGGTTAAAGACAAACCGCCGACTAGGTGAAGAGGGCCTTACTTTCACATTCTGGTGGTCAGCAATTTCATCGAGTGCATTATCCATGATGTTAACAGAAAATGAAGCCTTTCTCGTGTTCTCATACGCCAAAAATGTTTCCAAATCATTTACCCCATGGACGGACTCAGTATGAACAGCGGCACCAGAAAGCAAGTGACTGGAGTGCCAAAAATAAGCTAAGAATTCAACATCACACAATTCATGAAACGAAACATCACCAGAAATTTGGTTAACCATCTCCTCTGACAATTGTGCAACAAGCGAGACTTTCGATTCTGCAAAGTGAGAACTCTCTGAGTATGGTAAACAATCAGAACGAAAGTCCACTGCATCATCTAATTTAGTCTTGTTGCTTTTCCCCTGAGCATGAATTCTATCTTCTGGGGACAAAAAATGCTTATGTATTCCTCCTGACAATTGAACTTCTTCCCCTAAACTAACCTCTCCTCTCTTGTTTTTTACATCGTCTACTTTAGACTTGACATTCTCCAAATAGTTTTTATCCTTCTGACAAGCAATGCATCTCACTTTCTCTGATGCACTAAGTTTTGAGTAATGAACTGGAGCTGGGATTCTCGACTGATAAATAAGCCGTGAGTCGTGAGAAATGGGCTGTTTTTCTGATGATAAAGAACTGAAACTCAAACCCCTCAAGGGCACTGGCCTTCTGCTATTCGAACTCGTTTTAGGTGGTCCACAATCAGTAGAGTTACAGATAATGGATGAACTCTTCTTGTGATATTCTCCAGTCATACGCTCAGTATGCTTCCGTCTTGCCAAAAGCTTCCAATCAAGAAATCCAAAGTTCAATGCCTTCTCTTGAATGCTATTTTCCTTCTCAACTTGCTGGAGAAAGTCAGGTACATTTAACATATGCTTCACAATCTCATCACTATAAAATGACCTGCTCCCAAGCTGAGTCTTTTGGTTATTCATTCTTACTTCACGTGATGAATCTAGGGAATCCCTGCCAAGTTTATGTGCAGCCTTATCCTTCTCTTTGGACAATCTATATTTCAATATCCAGGGATAGTCAATTTGCTTCTCCGTTCATCTCGTCAATTGCCATCGACATAGTACAAGGCAAATCACTGAGATTCTCATGAAGAAAGAGTTTAGCATGGAGTTAATAGAACAGTTTTCTCATAATTGATTATACATGTACATGTTATTCATGAGAAGAAGAGAAAATCCATCCAATTTTAGAGACTTTACCAATCATTCTTCCAAGAACTTTATGGCAATCAGAATGGAAATTGAATAAACCATTCAGGACCCATTAAGATATCAGGATAACATCTTACACCCAGCAATTTTCTATTCATTGAAATCGGTCTAGTGCTGGTGCCAACTCCCAAGAAAAGAAATCGCAAACAATTTTACAACAGTTAACCGAACAGATGCAACGTACTGATCAAGAAATTTACACATCCGAAGCTCAATTACATACTTAAAAGTTTATGATCCCACAGACTAAATCAAGAATAAACAAAGATCATCATTAACTATAGAACTGAACCGTCTCAAAATCACCCCGAAGGCAGATATGTGTAATTCAAGAAATTAGAAGTCAGCAATGCAGATTCAACAAGGCAATCAATCATAACGAATTCCAATACCAACAAAAACAGAGAATACACGCAACCAAATTTGCCCCAAATGTCAAAATTTTGCGAAACAAAAAATATGAACTTACACCGAAATCAAAGCAAGGAATCGTCGAGACTGCAAGAAATCTTTTGTAATTGTGAAAGCGTAATCTTCAATGCGTCAGAGACAATGAGAACACTTCAATTTGGAAGTGTACTCATGGACGAAACCGCCCAACAGAATTATTTTCACTAATGTGCTTTTGCGGCCTGCGCTGACATGGACTACGAGATCCGCTGTAACCGTAGACAGTTTTTTTGGTAGGTAACCGTAGACAGAGTAAGGCAGAGTAGTGGTAGATCGGCAGTCATTAATCAATTCGGTAGATGCTGATTCATCGGAATTTATTACTTTTCAATTCTCTTTGATAATTTTATCCATGCTGCTTAGTTGTGATGTCCAGGTATCGATACCTGTTTGGGTTGTGAAACGGAAACGACCTCTTTGTATAATTACAAAGGTAAGGCCGCGCACATCAGACCCCCGATCCCAACTTAGTTCAGAATATATTGGGTAAAGTTGTATTTTTTTCCGCATTTATATTGATTTGGTTTGGTTTTTGGTTTAGTTCGTTATGAACAATTGCAAGCGAAAATAATACAAAGAAAAAGCATCATTATTTCAAAGAGTGGATGGAGGGGGTGGAACTAATTTTGTAAAAAAAAAAAAAAAAAATTAAATATTTTTATTGTAAGACCTTCTATAGATATGTTAATATATATTTTTTTTTATTAAAGTTAATTTTGTAATATATTAAATATTTAAACTTTAAATTTTTGATATTATTTGATTGGGTAAAATTATTATTTTTTATGATTATTTAGCAGTAAATTATTTTGTCAGCTCCACACACCTGCCCTATAACACATCACCCCTAAGAAAATTTTATTTTCAACACTAAATTTTTTGTATGCAGCCTCCAAAATTGTTTAGCCCCCTCAAAAAAATTTCTAGATACACCCTTGTATTATTTCCTTTTGATGACTAGCTCACTGTTTGTCGTCTTGCTCCATCTTTATGTTTCTTATTGTCAACTTACCATCCTGATTATGTAGATAAATGTTTGGTCTACGAGAAATGAAGAAGATCAGTGGAGTTGGTTCAACGAGCCTAGCGATGTCAGTAGTTTCTGCAGTGTCTGCAGGGCCATTCGTAGAGATTGGGGCACAAACAAACATGTTAAAATGGTGGTTGCAACTACCTTGGGCAAGAAGCTGCCTCTCCGAGTAATGGTTTTTTGTTGGTGACTTGTTCAAGACTGCATTGCCACAGTAAAAAATCTGGTCCACAAGGAAATAGAAATTACTCCGCAATTCAATTTTGTCCCTGGTGAAAAGTGATGTGAACCCTTGACGAATTTGTGTCAATATTCCACAAACGATCGATACTTCAATAAAGAAGAGGGACGAATTTTATTGTTCATTATGCCTGATGCACACGATTAGTGTCACTCAACAAAAGTCACAGATTTGTAGAACGAGACGCCACAAATCAAACCCCCTGAAGGTATTAGATTACCTACCAAGAGTCGAATGATAAGTCCCAACACACGAAGTTACTTAACTCGACAAGAGAGAAATAAAATCGAATAAGTTTATAAACCCAAAGAGAATACTTCTCATAAAAACTTAATCAAAACCAAAGTGTCTCTAAAGCTTAAAGTCGTGCACCCTTTTATAGGAGAAGGGGGGCACGAAATTCCCATCTAGGTAGGTCTCTAATACTATGAAACAACCTAATTTAGATAAGTGCAAAAAGAAGAATAACCTAATCTAGATAGGAGAGATAAGAAAAAATGCTAGATAAGGATAAACCTTATAAGGTAATTCCCTTATCTCATGGGATTTGTCTTATCTTGACCAAGACATGTTCACCAAGTGGACTTCTTGTCATGCTCGTGTGGGCACCTTCCTTTGTGGACAAGATATCTTCAATTTGAGGGGTCTTCTTGGGCGACAGTTTCTCCTCCATTTTGGGCCACGATTTGGGCTTCATGTTGGATCATAACTTGAAGTAGATTAATGGGCTTTGGTTCTTCATGATATGGGTCATGGGGCCCATTAAGGGGTTTTGGGCCGTGGAGTCCAAAATGTCCTCATGGTCCAAAACGTCTTGGATCAACATATTCAATGCCTCTTTAAACTTCTTGGTTCGTAGGCATGTAATTGGGCCTTCAGGAAGCCTTACTGGATCCTTCTTCTCTAGCTTATTCATGCCATCTTTAGGTTCCTGAACGGGCTACTCTTGGACGCCCTTCTCAGTGGATGGGCTAGATGCAACTTGGGTTACATCACATAGGCAGGTAACAAGGTTTTTCATAGACTAGACGATATGGAGACATGCCAATGGGAGTTTTTTAGGCATTTCTATAGGCTCAAAGTACATCATCGATTCTTATTGCCCAATCTTTATGGGATGTGCTAACTATTTTTTTCTAAGATTGACTTTATTTCTTTGTTAGATATTTCAGCTTGTCCATTAAACTGAGGATGATATGCCAACGTAGTACGATATCGAACTCCATATTTCTCAGGAATACTTCAAATACTTTGTTGTAAAAATGTGATCCTCCATCGCTGACAATGCATCTAGCTGTGCCAAATCTTGAAAAGATATTTTTTTGCGCAAATACTATTGCGGCATCACTAGAGGGTGTGGTTATTGCCTCAACCCATTTGGAGACATAATCAACTATGACTAATATATACTTTTTCCCCACAGACAGAGGAATTGTCCCAATGAAATCAAGCCCCCATACATCAAAGACCTCAAATTCCAACAGATTTTGCTGAGGCATTTCATTCCTCTTTCAGATTTGTCTGATTCTTTGACATCTATCACACTTGGTCACAAACACCTATGCATCTCTAAATAGCGTAGGCCAGTAGAATTCACTATGTAGTACCTTGGATGCAGTTCTTTTGCCTCTAAAGTGTGCCCTACATCACAGTGCATGGTTGTGAGTTAAAATAGAGTGCATTTCTTCTTCTGGAACACATCCCCGAATTACTTGATCTGAGCAATATTTGTGCAATACAGGTTCATCCCACAAATATGACTTCCCTTAGGAAAAGAATCTCTTCTGTTGTTGCCATAATAATCCATAGGGAATAATCCTGCATGCAAGATAATTTTGCAATATCTGCAAACCATGGCTCTGTTCTTCCTTGGATAGACAACAGTCTTTCATCTAGAAAGGAATCATTGATTGTGACGTTGCCCATGTCACCGACAGTAAAATTTTCTTGGCGTGAGAGATGATCAGTCACTACATTTTCAAATCCCTTCTTATCCTTGATTTCAACATCAAACTCTTGTAAGAGTGAAATCCATCTGACAAGCCTAGGCTTAGCATCATGTTTCAGCATGAGATGTTTAATGGCCGAATGATCGGTATACACTACTACTTTGTTTTCCAAAATGTATAAAATACCACAACTATCAACTCCTCTGCGGTGGCATAGTTGATTTCAGATGCATTCAGTGTTCTACTTGCGTAGTAAATTGTAGGGAATACTTTGCCTTTCCTATGGCAAAGATCTGCTCCTACTGCATAGTCACCTGCATCATACTTGATTTCAAATGGTTCACTCCAGTCAAGTGTATCAATGATAGGTGTAGTGGTCAACTTATCTTTCAAGAAATTGAGTGGCTTTAAACAATTATCCTCAAACTCAAACTTCGTATCTTTTTCCAGCAGCTTACATAGTGGTCTGGTGATGTGTGAATAATCTTTAATAGGGCTTCTCTTGAAACTTGCATGGCACGAGAAGCTTCTAATTCCTTTAACAGAAGTTAGTGGTGGCAATTTGGCAATGAATTCTAATTTTACTCTATCAACTTCTATTCATAAACTTGACCCTTTGTGTCCCAGCACAATTCCTTCTTGTACCATGAAGTGGCATTTTTCCTACTTGAGTACAAAATTAGAGAGTTCACACCTTGTCAGCACCAATTGTAAATTTTTCGGACATCCTTTCAATTGATGCTCCCACCAAAGAGAAGTCATCCATGATTACTTCAATGATGCGCTCCATCATGTCAGAGAAAATAGAGATCATGCACCTCTAAAAGGTAGATGGAGCATTGCAAAGTCCAAATGGCATTCTGCGGAATGCAAATGATCTATAGCGGCAAATTAAGGTAGTTTTCTCTTGGTCTTCAGGTGCTATATAAATTTGGTTGTATCCCTAGTAGCCATCAAAATAATAGTAGAACTTATGGCATGGCACTAACAGCTTATCAATAAAAGGTAAGTGGTAATGATCCTTTCTTTTGGCCTTGTTCAGTGTTTTGTAATCCATACAAATTCTTCATCCAGTGATTGTCTACTTGGAAATAAGTTCATTCTGCTCATTAACCTCCATTGTCATTACTCCTTTCTTTGGACTACATTTGACTTATCCAACTTCTGTCCGAGATAGGGTACACTATTACAACATCCAGCCATTTCAAGATCTCCTTCTTAACTACCTCTTTTATGATGGGGTTTAGTCTTTTAGCGGAAGCTATCACTGATTTGCTTCGTTCTTCTAAGAATATTCGGTGCGTACACACAGATGGACTAATTCTTTTTATAGCTGCCAAGGTACATCCTATGGCATAGTTGTAATCCCTGAGCACACGCGGCAGACTATCTTCTTGTTGATGTAAAAAAGAACATGAAATGATCACTGGTAAGGTTTCATCAGTGCCAAAGAATCCATACTTTAAATGTGTGGGCAATGGTTTGAGCTCCAAAATAGTTGGTTGCTCGATTAAAGTTCTCTGAGATGCAAGGCGTTCTCCAAAATTTACAAAATAAGCTTTTCCTTGACCTTACTTAGCATCCAATCAGTTGGTGCATTCTTTGACTCTTGGCTCTTCTAGGATAATGGGGTAAAAATTGACTAAACAATTTTCCAGATCACTATGGTGGTATGCATAGTCAGGCTGGTTGAATTGTTCAGTAGCTTCTACACTCAAGCAATCTTCCTTGTGGGTCTTCCCAAAACACATTAAATTTAACCTCTTCCCTTGGACTCTGAGAATCAGTTATCCTCTTTGGATATCAATGAGTGCCCCTCCTGTTGCTAGAAATGGCCTTCCCAGAATAATTGGGATGTCTCTATCTCCCTCCATATCTAGAATAATGAGGAGGTCTCTATCTTCCTCCATATCCAGAATAATGAAATCAGCTTGGAAGATAAAATTTATCCACTTTGATAAGAACATCTTCAATGAATCCTTTGGGTGCTCGATGGATCTATCTCCCAGATGTAGGGAGATTGTGGTGGGCCTCACTTCGCCTAATCCCAGCTTCTAAAAAATTGATAGAGGCATAAAATTATGCTTGCACCTAGATCGCACAAAGCTCTAGAAAATGTAGAATTTCCAATAGAATAGTGGATAGTAAAACTCCATGGATCTTTTAACTTTGGTGGCAACGTTTTTTGGAGGATGGCACTACATTCCTCTGTGAGAGCCACAGTCTCATAATCTCCAATTCTCCTCTTGTTGGATACAATATCATTCGTGAACTTTTGGAACTGCTTGTCCAAATGGAATGCTAATATGCAGTTTCTTAAATACATCTAGAAACTTTTGGAACTGCTTGTTCAGTTTCCCTTATTTTAATCTATGTGGGAATGAAACTGGTACTTTCTGTTTTTCCTCTTTCTGAGTATACTTTCTTCAAACTTTCTGGCCTTTTCTTTTTTCTTGGTATGGTATCCTTGGACATAATTTCTATCTCTTTCCCACTTCTCATGGTTATAGATTGGCACTGATTCTTAGGATTCACTTTAGTGTGGCTTGGCAATGTTCCGGGAGGTCTCTCTGCTAACTGCTTTGCTAATTGTCCCACCTGAACTTTCATATTCCTCATAGCTATTGTTTGAACCTTAAAGTTAACCCTTATTTCTTGCATAAATCCCTGTGATGCAATGGCCTACTGTGCCACTAAATCTTGAAGGTTTTGGTTGTTCTTTGAAATCAATGCCACTTGAGTGATCAGATCATCTGAGGTCAAATGCTGATGTTGTAGGTTCCCTTGTGGCCTCTGCACCAGTTGTTGACCTTAAAAATGCCTTGGTACTTGAAATGGCATCTTTTCTGGAGGGTTCAGTACATGTTTTTATAAGCTAAATTCTATTAATAGTAATAAAGTTTGTACAAATGAATTAAGGAAATACAAAATACAAAAAAAAAATACTAACGATTAACCTAGTCAGCCTAGTCCACTAGGATAACTCCTATAGCTTGATCTTTGAGAGTGATCTTTATATCTATCCTCTCCTCCATACTAGCCTTCCAGTATAGCTTAGGGTAAACTGGTATATGGCTCCTCTAGTTTCATAGTAGGTCACAAAGCATCTCAGCATTCAATTCATCACCATTATCCACTTTTCAGCAAGCATAACGTCATGTCTATTAGGTTATCAATTTCCCTATTTATGAGGATATTGGTACATAGCTCGAATATGTTTGAAGAGTTATCCCTGTATTGAATGGAGGGGTGATAATTCAGTTGGCCAGTATATTAGATCACGGTCAAAGGTTAGTTATGAATCATCCCTTGAATTAGACATCAACTTGTAGTCCTTTCACATCCTACGGATTGTACTGTAATTGCTTTCTTTCCTTGTATGTCCCCATCTGTAACATTAGAGCTCAAGATGTATATAGCACAGGATCCAGTGGAGGAGCATCCAATCAAACTCCATAACAATTGGTTCTAACAAAGACTTTTGATGCTTCACAGAGCTAGACTCGGCTTATGCAGGTTTCCTCTTGTGCATTTCTTCATCCTTACACATCTTCTCAGTCATGTATTTGTGGCCAGTCAACTTAAGGAAACTCAGAATGATCCTCTTGGTGTAGGATGCTCCTCTTAGAATGCTTCTCAGAAACAGACCTAATAATCATGTAGCTTTGCAGAAAAGGATCTCATGTGAGATGTCAGTGAGTGATTGAATTATCAACAATTCTATTCCACCTTGACATCAGTTAGTAAAGAACTGGGGTTAATATAAGGGCAGTTAGATTAGACCAACACAATGTGATCCATAGTCCTCCTATCTGTACCATGTTGAAGTAGACAAAAAATAAGTGATGCCACTAAAATGAGGAGGGGGAATAAGACTGTTACTTCTAAGATCAATAAAGTTGATAGTTGGTAATCCAACATACGTCTGTCATGCTGGAGTTGTTGCCATCCCCTTCTTCGTCTGTATCACAATGCCGCCAAAAACATAATACAATATATATTACCATCACTGAGCAGAAACGTCAATTCATTCATCATGTAATCAACTAGAATTGCATATATACGGACAATTGAGTATTTCAGTCATAAAATAAGGAAATTGATAGAATTTCTTGTTTGCTTGAATTCCCAACCATGTATAACTTTTAACAATTTGTATCACATTAGGAATGCAGATATCAAAGTTTTCAATGTGAGCTTTGTTAAGATTTTTTCATATCTTCCAGATGAAGGAGATCCATATTGATTTCCATGCCTCCATGTTGATTCGTGAAAACTTAGTGCTACAAAAGTCCTCAAAGTTGGAACTGAGTCCGAAGGCAAACTGTTTACCTGTGCTCCCTCTAGCCACAACCATGTCAAAACACCCTGCAAAGCACCCACTGTTGTAGTGCAACTATGAAAAATTGAGCAATGGTTTCCATACCTGTGCAGCAGAGGGGGCAAGATTCTTCCTGCTCCATAGAGATTATGTTTCTTGCCTTGAGAATATTCTTGATTGGCACTGCATCTTGATAAATCCTCCAAATCAGTATGATGTGTTTAATCTAGGAAAACCGGTTACACAAGGATACTAATTCCCTCATTTCCATCTAAGAACAGATCATATCCTAAGCCTCAATAGTTTTCAGCCAATCCCTGTAAGAAGATATAGTGATATGCATTCATCCCAGTTGGTGCCACATCCTGCGCTAGAGAGAGGAGATTCTCCAACAAAGGTTGTTCATGTGATCTCAAGTTCCTACGCTATTTTAAATCCCAGATCCATCTATTATTTACTCACTTCCCTGCATCTACTACATAGATATTTTTGTTTAGTGTGACACGATATAAATGGGGAAATAATTTTGCTAAGTTGTCATTCTGAGTCCATCTATCATGCCAAAATTGGGATCCATCACCCAAACTAGTGGATAACTTTACTTGTCCAGTGAAGCAACCTTCAAACAAAAGTGTTTGTAAATCATTCCACCATAACGAGTCATATGATGCACACCTTTTGTGCCCCCTGTTGATAGCTGTTGTTGTGCCCTCTTTAACTCTCTTACATTGCCAACCTTCGTATATCCTTCATGTTCATATCTGGAGCGCATAATATACATAGTTAGATTATGCTTCCACATTAAAAGCCTTTCACCCCATTTACCCATCAAAGTTTTATTGAAGAGTGCAATGTTCCTGATTCCTAGACTACCTAGATGCTTAGGCAAGGCTATTTCCCTCTATGAGTTATGGCACATCTTTTGTTTCTCTCTCGATGTACCCCAAAACAAAGATCTTTGTAAGGCTGTGAGCCTTTTTATAATCTGTGGAGGAGCTTTGAAAAAAGAAAGAAAGTAAGAGGGGTGAGCATTGAGTACATAATTAATTAAAACAAGTTTACTCCCCACTGATAAATGTTTATTTTCCCAAGCATTCAGTGCTCTTTCAAATTTGTCCACTATAAGTTTCCAAGTAGATGCCCTCCGATAATGTCTAACAACTGGCAAACCTAGATATCTGAAGGATAGTTGGTCCTCTTTACATCTCAAATAATATTCCATATCTCTCAATGTGGACTGCTGAATGTTGACACCATATAAATGACTCTTACGAAAGCTAACTTGTAATCCAGAGATAAGTTCAAATTTTTGGAGAATGGCTTTAAATAAGGTAATTGTTTCCCATCAGGCTTGACCGAGGAGTATCGTATGATCAGCAAACTAGAAATGGGATATTGCAATGTTGTCTTTACCAATCTGGAGAGGCTTAAATTTACCAGCAATAGTAGCTTTATCTATCATAGCTGAGAGGTCCTGAGCAGCTATCAGGAATAAGAAGGGGAATATGGGATCACCCTGTATGAGTCCACGCTAAGGAATGAACTCCTGTGTTGGACTTTCATTGATCAAGATTGATGTAGACCCATACGTCAGAAGTTCATATATCCATGCTATCCATGTTGGGGGAATGTTCATATTTTCCATAGTATCACAAAGATATTTCCAGTTGATCGTATCAAAGGCTTCTCAAAATCCATCTTAAATATAAGAGCCTGCTTCTTCATTTTTTTTTAATTTCATCCACCACTTCGTTTGCAATCAAGACACCATCAAATATTCTCCTACCTTTTAAGAAAAACATCTGATTAGGAGAGATGCGATTATCCATTATATCTGCCATTCTATTGGCCATTGTCTTTGATATGATTTTTGGCATGGAGCTAATACAAGTAATAGGCCGGCAGTCTTCAACTTTATGAGGATTAGTCTTCTTAGCAGCCAATATAATATGCGCTGCATTACTGCCAGCTGCTAGCCTACTATTTTTATAGAACTCAGGCATCATATGAACTATGTCTCCCTTCATCAGGTTGTTAAAGTGTTTTATAAACTAAAAATTTATACCATCCAGTCCCGTTTCCCACGTGCACATGAATTGATAGCCTCCAAAATTTCATGCTCAGTAAATGGTTTAATCAAACTCAAGCTTGACACATGAGATAATTTCCTGGAAAAAGTCATAGGAAGACAAGGTCTTTCCCAATGGTCCTCTGTATATCTTTTGTGAAAATGATTTTTGAAACAATTCTTAACTGCTTCAACTTCATCCATTCATACTTGTCCTTCCTAGATCCCATGGATAGCATTTTGATTCCGTAATTTATTTATCCATCTATAAAAATATGAGGAGTTTACATCTCCTTTTTGCATCTAGGTTATTATTGCTTTTTGATAAGCTATACTCTCAACTTTTTTAGTGATATGGAGTAGATCTTCCCGCAGGTGATAAATCTCTATCTGGCTCTGTTCAGATAGCTCATCAGATATTCTGCTGCTAATTCTTTTGCTTGTATAGACTGCAGAATACTCTTTTGAGTACCCTCCAGATCTCTTGAAGCAATAGCATTCCATCTTCGAATATCCTTTCTTAATCTCTTAATTTTAGACTTTATACTTTGACTAGCATATATGTCTCCAGTAGGTGAAACCAAAGAATTTTCTACAAGTGTGTTGTATTCCTCATCATCTAACCAACAATCCAGCACTCTTGACGGTTTAGGACCCCAGTTTGGAATAGTGGATGACAAAGTGACTGGACAATGATCTGAATCTTCCTCTTCTAGACCAATTTGAACCCAATTGGAATGATAATGCATCCATACATCATTAAAGAGGAATCTATCTAACATACTCATGGATTTTAGTTAGCTTAAATACTAAGTGAAGTTCCTTTTAATCATTCGCAGATCATGTTGCTGTAGATCCCAGACAAATCTGTTGAAGGAGATTATTTCTGCAGCATAGTTCTGTTGAGAGCTTCCTTTTCTCCCTTGTCAAGGCCACATACATTATACGTGAGTATCTTCATTGACTGCTAATCCTTGAGCTTCCCCATTTTCTTCCTACTATCCCCTGAATACATTTGTTTAAGCTTACTCTTGGCTGGTGATGAACTCCTTCCATTGACAATTCCAATATCATGGCCAAAGCCTATAATATGTTTTATTTATAGACTAGCATACCCCAAACTCCTCTGATACTCCTTTGCTTCCAATTGTGCAGAGAGTTCAAGCTCCTTTTACTGTTGATCCATCAGGCGGCCCAGCCAGTTATCTAAGGTTGTCTATCCCTTATCGTGAGAGATAACTTTCCCTATTCTCTTACTCTTCTTGCTTGGCTACTGGTCCGTGGGCCAGTAGTACAAATTTGAGATGGTCTCATCTGAGTTGCCTTAGAAGCAGAATTATGTAGAAGCTGATTCGGATTATATCTTTCCAAAGGTGGAAAATCAATCACAGAATTTGTACATGTCAGTACTACTGGTAAGGATTCCTGCTGAATGTCAGAGTTAAGTACAATAATGATGTCTGTATCAATAATAGAGTTCCTACTTTTTATATATTCTGGAGAATTCATTTGCAACTGAGCATCAGTTTCCTCCAAAGAGACTGGTACCTTGATTTCACTACTAAGGGTGTTAGAGTAAGAGGAGTTGCTCAATGTCTAGTCATATATGTGTTCTGAAGTTGTATTGAACTATTGTCTGCTAATTCCTGATCATTAGTAGAAGCATATTCATTTGATCCATAGCTTGTAGGAAATTCTGATGAAGTTGATGATAGATCAAGCCAAGATGAAGTATTCTCCTGTATTCCTCTAGCCTCATAAACATACAGTAAGTATATCTTGTCATCAATGCTGACTTTAATCATAGAAGGAATCTGGCTATCAGTATTAAAGTTCAATGCGGACTAGAGTTGCATCCAGAGAGGAACAGTTCATTGTTGCTTCTTCCACTTTTATCACTTTCTTAAGTACACTTCCAATCTCTCTAATAACTAAGTGCTCCCAAGATGATATAGGAATGCCAGATATCACAAGCCAGACCTGCCACGTTCTACAAATATTGTGCTTCTCCATGTCCCATTTAGATAAGTGGGTTTCAAGCCATTGAGATAGCCATTTCTCGTCAATTTTGATCATACTCTCCATATCGCTATTTTTGCATTCTCATATAAGTATCCTGCCAGAACCATTAGAGCTAACTGTAAGACTGGTATATCCTACTCTCTTTAATGCAATCTATAACTCACGTAGGCCATTCTTATCCCGTAGAGCACCCACTTTGGCCAATTTAAGCTAGGAGAGGTTTCTCTTAAAAAATTTGACCTCGCAAATATACTGAGTAGAAACTGGGGGGTCCTGGACATGCGATGACTTTAGGTTGCAACACATGAGTAGGTGTTTGCCGAGATTCTCTTCTAACAGTAAATAATTGACCATGTTGAGGCTTACCAAATTTAACCAGAATCTGTTCCAGCTTGGTGGTAGATTTTATATGTGGTGAAGACCAGGGGCAGAGCCAGAAATTGGAGGGAGGTGGGGCCAAATTTTTGGATTTGAACATAATGAGTCGGGTCAGGTTGCAAAAAAATCTATTTTTTTTTCCAGATTTAAACAAAAGATATAAGAAAAATTAATAAATTTTTATGTGAATTCCTAAAAGTACATTGTTCAATAAAATTATACCATAAACATCTATTTTTTTTTTAATTTTGCCGATAAATGTTTAAATTAATTTTTTGTTAATTATTTGTATTTGTCAAGATTTTTAATTTATAAAATATAATTTTTTAAACTACAATCTTGAAAATAAATATATTAAAAAAATATAAAATATGTATTACAAATTATCCAAAAAAATATAATATAATATCTATTTTGATTACTCCATATCAATAATAAGAGTAGTATAACTTGAATTTTAAAAAATATGTTAGGTGGTGTAATGCTATTGGTCCATGGAAGTTCAATTTCGCGGATAAAGGTTGGTCTCTTACAGATCGATTTTTTTTATTTGACAGTTCTAAAAAAGAATTGGAAAGTGGCCAAGCGAACTCGAACCCTGTACTAATTGTAAAACATGCTAGGCTAAAAGCTGAGCTAGGCGGTCCGATGGTACAAGATTTGGAACAAATATAATTAGATTCTCTACGGGGACCAAATTATAAAAATAAAAAAAAAATCATAAAAATTTGTTTTTTTTTTAAATCCAGGGGGACAATGGCCCCTTGTCCCCCTCCCTCCGGCTCTGCTGGCAACCAGAAGCGGTGGTGACAGGAAGAAGAAAAATCGGAGAAGCATAGATGGAAAAGAGAAATGAGAAGATAAAAGAATCGCTATGACAGCACAAAATTCAACAATAAATAAAATGGGTTTATCAATTTTTTTAATAAGAAAATGAGTGTGCTGGGTTATTTTGATAAACTCAATTTTTAAGCTTGGGTCAACACGAAAAAAAAAGGGTGAGTTTTGACTTTCTGTTTTCACCAGTATGACCCATCCGTCCATTTAAAAATGAGTGACTTGATCCGTTAGGCAGCGTGTGATAGCTTGATAATAAGGGAATAAAGGGTAACAAATACAACATATTCACCTTTGACATTTGGTGCACACGTACTTGCAATCTTTTCGAAGGATTGTAAATCGGACCGAGACAAAGGCTGATAACTCCAAAAAATTGAACCCTCAGAAAAATTCATGGATTTCTCAATCCCTCCTCTTATCCGCCTCCAGTTATATAAATGCCACTAAATTTCTAATTAATTACAACATGCCATTGTGTCTATATAACCACATCCACCTGTTTCTTAGGTTTTCACGACTGCAGAGTCGATTTCAGACACTGCAAAAATTTGACTCTAGCGGGCCTTTTCCGGCGAACGGCGACAATGAACTTCCTCACAGCGTCGACATCACACTGCAGCTTTGCTATTTAGGTTTGTATTCTTTACTTTCTATTTCTTACAACTAGAGGGGCTATTTGATAGATTCTTTCTTTTGCCCTAGACCCTGCTGAATTGAAAGCGGATTTCTTGCTTCCTTTCAACACTTATCTAACTATAAACACGAATCGAGTTGTTCCAAAGAATCAAAATGACCGTGTTTTTCTCCGGTTGTTTTGTCTTTATTAGTTAATCCAGCCTTTCACCTCTCGTTTTCGTTGTCGGATTGTTCCGCTTGAGTCGGACTTCATGGATGCGTTTGAATCTTTGGGTATCCCGGAGCTCTCCCCATTCACGAAATGAAGCCTCATTGTCTTTCTTTGGTTGATTTTTCCAGATTCATTTGATTATTTTCTTTGGTTGGATTTTCCTCCACCGTTTGCTCCACACCCTGTTTTTGAGTCACTGAACTTTTTCCAATTGAGTGTGGTATGAGACACCAGCTGGAGAGTTCTTTTTGTCCTTAATAAGATGGTGATGCTTAAGTTTTTTCATTTGTGAATATACTATTTTAAAAATGTTGGTTTGCTGAACTTTTTAAGTCTTTGTAGTGTGCATAAACAAATGCACGATACCATTTACTTTAATAGAAGTGTGTCCTCTTCCAATTCTCTGTTTTAAGTATTTCTTATGACTTCTAAAAATTTACCAGTTTGTTAACATTATAACTTTGATGGATTGTTTTCTTAATCACATAGTAATTGAAATACTTCTATATGGGTTATTGTGTCATTACCTTACAGAGTTTTGTTACATTGGAGTGATTTTCTTGTTGGTGAAAGAGCAGTTAGTTGGCAAACTCTTCTCTATGGTGAGTGGCTTAAGAAAAAGACATGCAGTTATTAGCTAGCATTACATGTATCTATGGTCTGCAAGTATGTTGTTGGTTAGGTTCCCTGCAAGTATTATTAGAAATCGGGCATTTTTATTATATGATTGTGGTATTCTATATTCCAGATTTGTGGGTGCAAAGAATAATGCTTTGATAATTTCCATGACCTGGAATATCTTAGATATCAATATTAAAGCATGGAATATCTTGATAAGTTTATTTGCCTATGGGCCATTTACCCGTACAAAATTGTGATTCATAGGACTACTTGGGCAATTTTATTTGAGTTGACTGCTCTGTTTGAAATTGTCAGCCATGGTTACAAATATTATAATTTCCATTTTAAGTTATGCTCATGATTATCACAATGAAGTCTTACATCTTTCATATGGAGGCAACTCACTACCTCCAAGTCTTCATACTTTTATCTTATTGTCTGTGCTTATGAATATTAATGTACATCCTTGTGAATATTATTGTTTTGGATGTTTATATATCATTTATTTTTTTATTGTTCTTGATTTAAATTTGCAAGATTTCTGTTTTATTGGATGTTGCATTTTGATGGGATTTGTTGCACAACTTAATTATTTGCTATGCTAAATTCGTTGGATGTTGCAACTTTTTTGGTGTGCGCAATAATTTTTGTTACATTGCTGCCTACTATCATTGCACTAGTTGAATAAGAATCAATTTTTGAAACGTAACCTATGTCGCGTACGCGTAAGCGCAAGCGTAATTGGAACACACCACCCAAATACCTTATCTTGGACAAAGTTTCTGAAAGATTATCATTCATAGAGAGCCTAACAGAGAGTGTTTTAAAAACTTGAGGATGTCCAAGATCGCATTCTCAGAGCTTTGTAGAATTCTTAGAGATAATTGTGGGTTGAAAGATGATCAATATGTGTCCATTGTCGAGAAGGTTGTGATCTTCCTGCGCACGCTAGCACACTACCAGAAAAATAGAATCCTACAAACTTATTTTCAACGTAGTACCAGACCATCAGTCAATTCTTCCATTAGGTTTTGCGTGCTGTACTTATGTTGCATAGAAGATTACTTGCAACACCTATTCCAGTTGATCAAACATGCACCTATAGAAGATGGAAATGTTTTCAGGTGCATATCATGCATTTTCCTTCTATGTGCTAGTTTTAAAGTCAACTTTCCATTATTAACTTTAATTACAGGGATGCATATGTGCATTGGACGGTACCTACATACCGGTGCACACTCCAGTAGAAGACAAACCACAGTACATGATAATGAAAAGCCATTTGGCAACTAATGTCCTCGACGTTTGTGACACTCAGGGACATTTTGTATACATGCTTGTCGGTTTGGAGGGTTCAGTTGCGGGTGGTCGTGTGCTTCGTGATGCAATAACTCATCCCAATGGGCTCAGGGTTCAAACTGGTGAGTTAAATCTTATGATGATACATATTCTAACAATGAGTATAATTTCATATTATTTGTTTTTTTCATTTGTAAGGACGTATTATTTATGTGACAGTGGATACATGAATTGTCAAGGTTTTTTCACTCCTTGCAAAAGAGGTATCATTTGCAAGAGTGGGGTGGTACAAATAGGAGACTGCAAACTTACCAAGAAATATTCAATCTTCAGCACTCAACAACACGCAATGTCAAAGAGTAAACTTTTGGTATTTTGAAGAAGCGCTTTGCAATGTTGAGGAGCCCGACTTTCTACCCAATTAATACTCAATTTGATATTATTTTAGCTTGCAGTTTGCTGCACAATTTTATCATAAATGTCATCCCAACAGATCCATTATTTGTTCTTGTTCCTGCACAACATGATGAGATGGTTGGGCATGGTCGCAATTTGGATGAGATAGAGGACGGCATGCAATCTATTAACGCGAGCCAATGATGGAATCAATTTAGAGATAATTTAGCCAACAGTCTTTGGGTGACATACACTTCTCAATTAACAACCTGACTTGTTGTATTCCCTTTGTTAGCTAGTTGATTTCATTTGTTTGTAAAAGATTGAGATTTATGGTTGACTAATTGAGTTCAGTTTGTCTTATTGTTGTGAACTATGTGTTCGACCAATATGTGAACTAATTTCAGACTGTACCTGGCATATTATTTTAATCACTTATGTCTTGTGATTCTCTATTGGTTCCTAGTTTGCTTATGTTTTTTGTATATAGGAACATGAGTACCGATGAAGGAAGCTAACTTGGTAACGTGGCAGAAGTAGAATCAGATCAAGAAGAAGAAAAACATTTACCTACTTTCAAGATTAAGCCACTTAATGCACCATACAAAAGGCCCATGACTACAGATGATGCACGTGGAAAAAAAAGATAAAGGTTGAACTTTCAGCAGAGTTGTTTAAGGCCAAGAAGGTATACATGACACCGAATAAAGAAAAAGCATTGTTGGCTACATTGAAGGAGTTTTCTCTTGCAGGATGGAAGGTTGGCAAGGGGTGGAAAAGGGAACACACCTGAAAATTGCTGCTAGAGTACGAGCAATGATTGAAGGGAACACTATTATTGTGAAGAATGAAGACAACAAAATGCATAATTGGGAGAAAAACTATAAGTTATTGAATGAGTTTACCAAACTGAGTGGGTTTGCTATTGATTCAGAAACACACGCTATTGTATTTGATTCTGAGGATATGTGGGCTGAATATAAAGAGGTATGGTGCACTATTTTTTATTGCATGAATATTTTTTTATGTATTTTGTTTGGTAATCATATTTTTTTTGGTGAATATGCCCAGGTGAACAGCAAATATCTTGCACTTTAGGGCAAACCATTCCCATACTGAGTTATGGTGTGAATTTTTCGGTTAGTACAGAACGTCGGGATCAGGAGCACGAGACCATGGCGATGCAAAAAGGGAATCACCTTAGATACCAAGCAATGTGGTTGAGCTCATAGATGATGATGAAGAAAGAGTGGATGATTCAACTACGCCGAAGGAAAAGGGTAGAGATGATGTAGATCGATCACTAGTCGATGGCGAAGCAAGTGTTAACCGGGGCAAGCGCCCGAAAAAAATGTCTAGTCAATCAAGCCTAACCTCCAAGGCAGAGGAGACACTCCGCGGTAGATGAGGTATTCCATACAACAAAGGGACTAATTTCCAAACAACTGGATGAGGATCCAATGAGGCAGAAGACTGGCAGGTTGATGAAGCAGCTACAAGATTATGAGAAATTGAATTTGGAGAACAAAATCCGCCTTGTCGATCATCTTATAAAGCACGAGGGACAATACTACTATTGGGATAACATAGATGAAGGCAGTCATGCAGAATTTATCAATCTTTTATGTCTAAGGAAACTTAGCTAATTGGGATTGTGATGGCTTCTTGTTCTTGGATTATCTACGTAGCTACTTCGCTGGTGATGCAACTTTATGTTTTGGATGCATTTTTATGTTTAGGATTGACAACAATATATTTTTGGATGTAACTGCTCATCAGTTTTTTTGCTCCATGGCTTACTTTTTTTACACTTAGCGATAATTTTTTTATTTTTCAGGGCTTACTCTATGTTCAATTTTTTTTATTTTTCAGGGCTTACTCTATGTTCAGGATTGGCAAAGATAAAATTTTGTTTCTTCATACCTTTGGTTCTAAAATCCCTCCAAAAAACATACTGCTCGAAGGTCTTTCTTCAAGGTCTCAATTAAGTTGATCGATTTTTGGCAATAAAAAATGTTTTTTTCCTTCAGATTCGTTTTCTTAAACTTTTTGGCAACAAAAAAATACATTGCTTGAAATGGGACTTAATATTGGTTGTGTTGACGTGGAAATTAATATTGGTTGAATTTAAGGGCGACGCCTTTGCCATTTCTCATGCAGCAACAATTTAAAATTTTTGACTAAGCCCCTCTTTTGCGCAACCTTCTTAAAATTATAATTGGATTATAAGCACATTTTTTTCAAAAAATTACTCATCATTTTTTGAAAAAAGATTCTTATAAGCCAATTATAAGCATAAGAAGGCTACACAAAACGCCCCCCTAAGATGGCTGTTAAGATTAAAATGGATTTTTGAAAGAACATCGATGTGATTTTACTGTCTGAGAAGATTGAAAATACCATAAAAGAGTTGATGGATCCGGAAAATGAGATTCAAGTTTAGATCAATGGTTTGAAGGAGAAGAGCAGAAGAGCTCTATTGAAAACAATGTCTTCGGATGAATTCTTATGTAATATTTTCTGGAATATTTTGCAAGAGGAGTATTTAAACAGAATCATCCAGAAACGCTTCACGCCCAACATCAATTTTGCGATTCCGACAGTAGCTTTAGGAACCCTTTCGGCAGGGTATCTTCTAATTTTTTTTCAAAGTACCCACTCCTTGAGAATTTTAAAATGTTTGGCTGCCAGGTGCAAACGGTAGCAAACATGGCATTTCACTCTGATAGTCAAAGTGGCATTGTGGAAAAACACGCTTGCTTTAAAGAAACTGAAAACCAATTTGCAGATAAACTGAAGAAACTGGAAATCAATTTGCAGTGGAAAAACCTTCTCTCATTTGTCTATGGCGCTAAGCCCTTATCTGTGAAATTTGTCCACAAACCTAATTGTACGAATCATAGACTACATACATGTAATGACATAATTACCTTTACACTAAATATACAGGTAAACAATCTATACAACTATTTGACATCCTCCCTCAAGCTGGAGCATGAATATCAAGAATGCCTAGCTTGCTCAGAAACTGGCAAAACTTATCAGTGCCAAGGGCCTTAGTAAAGATATCTGCGAGCTGTTGCGAAGTATGAATATACTTGGTAGAAATCAATCCGCGCTTTAGCTCATCCCGTACAAAGTGGCAGTCGATCTCAATGTGTTTCGTCCGTTCATGAAAGACGAGGTTGGCAGCAATATGCATAGCGGACTGGCTATCAAAATGAATGGACATGGGAAGAGAAGACGACACCTGTAGGGACTGAAGAAGCCCACGAAGCCACTTGAGCTCACATGTAGTAACAGCCAGCGACCGGTACTCCGCCTCTACCGATGATCGAGACACAGTAGCTTGCTTCTTTGTCTTCCAAGAGATTGGAGATTCCCCGAGAAATATGATATAACCAGTCACAGAACGACGTGTGAGAGGACAACTTGCCCAATATGAGT
>JAOWBN010130305.1:0-19084 GCA_028565015.1 Pinguicula moranensis
TTAAATCATTTTTCAACTGAAGTTACAGGGTGAAAATATTACCGATAAGGATATATTAGAGAAAATGTTATCTACTTTTCATGTTACTAATATGGTATTGTAGCAACAATACCATGAAAAAATATTTTAAGAAGTACTATGAACGGATACCATGTCTTCTTGTGATCAAACAAAATAACGAGTTACTGATAAAAAAAATCATCAATCACACCCTGGTGGTTTTACTCCATTCCCCAAAGTGAATGCAAATACATTTAACCATAGTCCCCATCGTGGTCGTGAAAATGAGGGAACTCATCCGTATTCTCGCCGCAATAATTTCAAGAATGCAAATAACCATCAGAAGTGGGAGGAAAATGATTATTTGCAAGGCCGCGATAAAGACTCTCAAGGTAAAAAGATTGATATGAAAAAAGATCCATTTTGTCCTTGTGAAGATGATAAAGAACTTCTTGATCTTGAAGTACCATATCTTAGTGCGATTGAAGCACTAATATATTTTTCTAATTAATACACTTCTTGATATATCTTTTGTATTAAATTTACTAGCAAGATATAGTTCTTCTCTAACTAGAAGACTATAATGGAATTAAACATGTTTTTTGATATCTTTGAGGAATATAGATATGGGTTTATATACATAGCTAGATTTCAAATGGGTTATTCGTTTACTTGTGGAGATACAACTATTTTGTGGTGTTTTGTTAAACAAACAATAATTACTACTTCCTCCAACCATGAAAAAATTCTTAAAATTCATGAAGCAAGTCATGAATGCATTTGGTTATGACCAATAACCTCATATATTGTTGAAATGTGTGTTTTGAATAGCAAGAAGGATATTCCAACTAACACTTATGAAGATAATGCAATTTGCATTACTCAATTAAAATAAAAAAAAAAAGTTTATTAAAGGGGATAAAATGAAACATATATCATATAAAATTTTCTTTATTTATGACCTTTGACAAAAAGGTAACATTCAACAAATTCGATCAAGTGATAATCTGGTAGATTTTTTTCACCAAAGCACTACCTACTGCGACTTTTGAGAAGTTGGTCAAAAAGATTGGAATGAAAAAACTTAAATACATGTACATCAAGGGGAGTAGATAAAATTATATATTTTTTTTCCTTCACTAGAATTTTTTCTCCTATAAGGTTTTTTTCTAGTAAAATTTTAATGAAGTATGATAGAATGAACATTTAATGGGGAGTATTATGAAATTATTTATAAATGTCATTAAAACTTATCATATCCTGTAACTTCTATCTAGTTACTCAAATATTATCCAAAGAGAAGTTATTATTTAGATTTTCTTGTAGCCTATATATAAACTTTGCAATATAAAAAAAAGAGGGTTACTTTTAATAAATAAATAAGTCCTTGTTCACTATTGTCTCTTTGTTAAACATATTGTCCTATCAAGTTCATATCCATTAATATAGGTTATCATAACAAATATAAGGCGGAAGTAGAGAGGAGGATTTCGGAGAGCTTTAGTTTGAATTTTTTACTATTCAATTTCTATGGTGAGATCAAAGTAAAAGGCAATTCCTTGATTTAAGTTGGAAGTCAGGGCTACAAAAGCATAAAATTTGTTGAAAACTTCGATATTTTGTAATTAGTTTGACTTTCACTTCACCATAAGAATGCCAATAAATAAATAAAATTATTTTTTTAAAAAAATTATTATTTTAAAAAAAATGGCTCACTAATGGGGGGTGGGGGGTGGGGGGTGAATGAATAATTTTGTTTAAAAAAAATCACCTTCTCGATTTTTTTATTAGAATATGAATCTACTTCTGTTCTAGTCTTTTATTGACTTAATCTCAAGAAATTAAAACAACTAAGATTGCTAAACATAATGTTGCATTGGTATTTGATTATTAAAAGTACAAGACAAAACAAATCCATTGACATTTGGATGCTACATCTTGTATAAAAATTATTGCCAAAAACAATTGTATAAAAATGTTTAGAATTAAAAATAGCAAGATTGGGTGATCTAAATATATAATGATTATCTATTGAATTAATAATTAAACTATAATTAATCATGTTCATTTGAGAGCTAGTATATTGTATTGGACGAAGATTAAATAGACGACAACAATCATCTAAACTAAGGAGCTGGTCATAACAGGTAACAACCACAATAACTTTAAAAAAAACTTGGGTTTTGTGGTGGGAAACTATAGTAGTATGAACCGCCCAAACTGATCCTAAGAAAAAGAAAAGAGAAAATAGTGAGAGTTGATCTTTTACCTAATCCAAATGATACCTACAATATATTTATTTACTCATATGTATATAATTTTTATCCAACATAAAGTCTAAGAAGGAAGGGGGAAGTTGAAGTGGGGACATGGAGAAGTAGAAAAATCTATTAAATAATTTACATTCTGATTTTTTTTAATGAGACTGAGAAATGGACCAGAAAGTTCAGGGTTTGGTTCGAATATTAAGTTAGATTCAAAATAGATATTTACTAATCCTCTGTTTGAAGGGAAAAACTTCTAAAATAGTGCTTAATGGCTAATCCACACTAAATAACTTATAAGCTGATTTGAAATTATTTGATCAAAATAAGGTAATTTAATCAAATAAAATTGTTACATGAACAACCACTTTCTACTACGTTGTTATAAAGTGATTGAAAAAATAAACTTTTCCTTGATCCGTATTGAAAAATAAGACAAATTATCATTTTTTCTTTTCAATTTTATCGCACATCTTCTCAACTCTATTGTTAATAATTAAAATAATAATAATTTATTAAAATAACAAAGTAGAATAACTACAGTAAAAAATGTTTTTAATTTAATAATAATATAATAATAAAATAACAACATAAAAACAACACCCTTTTATATCATTTTACAAAAATTAAATACCTTATCAGGTTTTTTTTTGTAACTTGAGGTATCCGACTAATTCACAAGGACCCATACATAGCGCCCACAACACATGAATCGGGCCAAACGCGGACAGTTCAAACTAGGGCCCGTGGAACGTGCTCTGCCACGTTGTCTCAGCAGTTCATTTCCACATGCTGGAAGCTGACAATTGCATGGGGGATTCGAACTTCTCACCTCTAAATTCCTTATCAGTTAATTTTCGGAAACACATAATCATCATCAAATTAGTTCTCAATTTCAGTGTTCATCAGTCACCTTATTATCATTTTCAGTAAACTTAGTCGAACATACCCTCTCACTTTCTCATCAATCCCAACGGGAAAACTTGAAAAAATCAAAAACCCAAAATGTAATAAAATGTTTTTGAAATTTGATTTATTTTTTCTCCCCCTGAAAGTCTTCTTCTTTTACAGCGAAATCTGGGTCTTCTTAAAATAGTCTTTGTCCTTTTCCCTCTTTTGCATTCAATTCCTCCATAACCGACTCGCTCCTCTTTATCTCTCCATTTCTCTTTCTCCCACATATATATCTCCATCCGGAGATTATGGTGATCTGGGGGTTTGATGGAAAACGAGGCAAAGAACAAAACAAAAAGGGAAAAAAATATTTAAGCAACTACTAAAGAGTCGACTCTCAAGAAAGAAAAGAAAGAAAAGCTCTCTGATTATCCTCCCATGGCTTCCAACGACGAGGACAAAGAATTAGGGCTTCAAAACCAACATCAGCAGAGTCATCAGATGCTATCATTCGGGATGATGCAATCACCTGCAATGGCTTCGTCAGCCATACAGGGGAACTTCAACATGTAGATTTTTATTTTTTTATTTAATTCAGTCTGGTGATGAAATCTTTTTTCTTTCTTTCCTCTTGAGCTTCCTGAGTTTCTTCTGTAGAGGCAAAGATGGCGGCAGCGGCAGTGGGGCGTACGACTTGGGTGAGCTGGATCAAGCTCTGTTTCTTTATCTCGACGGCCAGGATCAGGCGGAGACTCAAGAACAACAAAGAAGTACAATAATATTTCATCCAGAATTTATTTTGTTTTTGTTTTGAGAAATTCTATTGAGATTCTCTGGAGTGATGAGGATCTGATCAAATTTTGATTCAGAGTACTTTGCTTTGACCAGATCAGATGTTCATGTTCTGGAGAAAAGATCCTTACTTTTTATTTTCTAACTCAAAAAACAAATTCAAATCTTTCACAGTCGTATCTTTTCTGTATGCAGACCATTCCGGGTTGAGGCCACCAACACTCAACATTTTCCCATCTCAACCCATGCATGAACATCCATCACCAGCAACATCAAAGGTAAAATAAAATTAATTATAAACTATTATTTTTTATTTTTATGATGATTATTAATGGGTTTGGTTTGTTCAACCTTTTATTGTTGTAGATAAGTGCTGGATTAGTTTCTCCATCCATGGATGATGCTTCTGCTACAGAACAAGCCAAAGTAGTTAAGGTTGGGACATAAAATATTCAATACAAATTAAAAAAATGAAAAGATTCTTGTAACTGGGATTCTTGTTGCTTTATTTGCCGTGGCAGCGTGAGGGGAACCGAAGAGGGACAACACAAAATGCAGAGCAACAAGGACCAAAAACACCAGATCCTAAGGTTTTGTACAATGATTCTATGTTTTTTTAGTGAGACCTAAAAAACAATGAAACCGTGTGTGTGCGTTTTCCATGTGTTCTGATTTGATCATCAATGAAACACATGATCCAGACGCTAAGGAGACTTGCTCAGAATAGAGAGGCAGCAAGAAAAAGCAGGCTCAGAAAGAAGGCATGTTTTTTGCACTAAAATCAATGAAGCAAGGTGTTTAATGTCTTTATTTCTTTAACCACGTCTTGATCTTGATTAGCTGCTTAATTACAGGCTTATGTTCAGCAGTTGGAGTCAAGTAGAATGAGGCTCACGCAATTAGAACAAGAATTACAAAGAGCAAGATCACAAGTTAGTTAGAATCGTTTTCATTTTAATTTCGCCTCCATTTAGTATAGAGTTTAAACTGTTTAGTTAATCACATAATCAATATTTAGGGATTTTACTTGGGAGGACCAACACTTTTAGGAGGAGATCAAGGACTTAATCTTCCAATGGGCAGCATGAGTTCAGGTATTTATATTATTTTCTAGGTGTACAAATCGAATTTATAATTAATTAGTAAACTAATGATCTGTTCTTATCCAAAAATAAATAAAAAAATTATCTGTTTTGTACGGTCAAAGATGCTGCCCTATTTGACATGGAGTACGCTCGGTGGCTGGAGGAGCACCACCGCATTGTGGTGGAGCTCCGCCACGCGGTGTCCGAGCACTTGCCGGAAAACGAGCTCCGTGTCTTCGTCGACAACTGTCTGGCCCACTATGACCAGGTGATGAATCTCAAGAGCATGATTGCAAAATCGGACGCGTTCCACCTCTTCTCCGGCATGTGGAAGACTCAGGCAGAGAGGTGCTTCATGTGGATCGGTGGTTTCCGGCCATCGGAGCTCATTAAGGTTGGCATACATATCACAATAATCATATTAAGGAAAATATCATATCATGCAATTGCAAAAAACCCTAGCAAGAACCAAATATCACACATGATCATGTAGGGACATGTTGAATTGATTAGAACAAGAATATTTTTTCATGCAAAATAGGTTTGATCCGGTCTTTGATCAGTACGATGACGAAATGGTCTCCACGATGCTTTTTGCCCCAATAGACCATTTCTTGTGTTATAGACCAAACTGCCTATAAAGACAACGTCTGGTAATGCAAATTCTGGTATCTGTGTGCTCTGTGTGTGTCTATCACGCCTCTCTCACACCAAATTTCGTACAAAAAAAGGACCAACAGAATTTCGAACAATCAAGAATCGTAGAGATTCTTTTATCTTATCTTAGGTTTAGGGTTTAAATCCCTGATAAAATGTATAATAAGGGTTTAAAACTATGGTTTTTCGTCTTTAAATATTTAAATATTTAAATTTATGATTACTGTCTACTCAACGATCTAATTAATAGCCTAATTGACATGTTACAACTACTAGGCCAGGCCATGGATCACTTGCGTACTTATTTTCAGATCATGGTTCGAGAAATCGAGCCCTTAACGGAGCAGCAGCTGATGGGAATTTGTAGTCTACAGCAGTCCACACAGGAAGCTGAAGAAGCACTCTCTCAAGGGCTGGATGCTCTCCATCAGTCACTCTCACAAACCATCATCTCCGATTCGCTTGCCGTCCCGCCGAACATGAACTCGTACATGGCTCAGATGGCTCTCGCCATTAGCAAGCTATCAACGCTCGAAGCCTTTCTCAGACAGGTACTTGTTACAAAAAAATTACTTTACTCTTAGTATTTTCTAATAACATCCTAGTTCAAGTGTGATTAAATCCTCGTAGCCAAGTAACCCCAGTCAAAAAGGTTGATATAATGAGGCTATAACACTTTGAATATGGCACAAGCACAAGGGCGGATGGAGATGTAGTTGGCTCAGGTTACTCCGGGGAAAAATTCCCACTATATCAATCCATCTATCTATGTATATAACCAACATATGTTATCTTAACCAAGTCTAGAGTTCGGACTAACTCCGAAAATAGGATCCACCCTCGGGTAACCGTAAATTTATCAGGACCAGGGTCAAAATATTCCAATAGGTTAATAGTTCGTGTTAACTTATTAATAAGAATTAGATTGTAGTAGAAAAATGCTAAGGGCTAGAAGTTGCGTGCCATGAATAATGTTCCAACTCCAAAAGCGGGGCCACGACAAAGATATCTTCGTCATGGAGATAACTGGCCCATATTTCCATGATGTCATTTTCTCAACCGTTTGACTCCAATTCCAACACTTAAAAAATTATTATTATATAGGTATACATTAGTCATGTTTTCTAAATTATTTTATAATATGAGATCCCCTGTTTTTTTTCTAACTTATCTTATATAAAAGCTTAACATAAAATGCTCAAAGATTGTTTTATGTTGATATAGCAATTCATGTTTGTGTGGGACATTCGTCCAATTAGGTTTTTGACACTTTCCTCACATTTATCATACGTGCTTGCACCCTTATAACTAACTACTCATACCAAGGAGTCACATTCATACATTTATGTTAATCATGTGAATAAATAAATGAGAAGTTTAGGGCTATATAAATTCAATAACAATATTCATAAAAAAGTCTTACATACATACAAGCATTTTATATATCGCATGATTGAGTTGTAACATATTATAAATAAGGAGAAAAAAAATGTTTGTGACTTACAGGCTGACAATTTGAGGCACCAAACGCTCCACCGGCTTCACCAAATCCTGACTACCCGCCAAGCCGCACGGTGTTTTCTGGCCATTTTCGAGTACTTCCACCGCCTCCGGGCGCTTAGCGCGCTATGGTTGTCTCAGCCAAGACAGGAATAAGGTAGAAAAAACGAAGATGAAAAAAAGATAGGTATATTTCCAGTTCATGTTCTGAGCAAAGATAGTTTTGTATCTAAAACTGATACTTCGGATCCACAGACGAGAAAGAATGATGCTAAAAAATTAGGATGGTAAAATGGTTATCGCTATCAATGGAATGGCACCGAGACTTTTTTTTTCTTCCCTTTCAAAGAGATAGATAAAGGGTGATCGTTTTATTTTGGGTAGTAGGTGCATTAAATTCAACGGGGATGGGTTACGTTTGATGAGTATGTTTCTTCTTTTACAATGTTGAAAATAACATAGGAATCGATTGGTTTGATGAAAATAAACATCAACAATCTTATGTCAGATTACGACGAGGCCTCATTTGGTAGTCTTGATAAGAACATTGGAGGTCTTTTTTTGATGGGATGACTTAGAAGATTGCGTGTTTGGTAGATCTTTCTTTTGAGTGTGCTTTTCTGGTTATTTCAATCCGGTCAGTTAAAGTAAAAACTATAAGAGATCATGAATTGCATACAGTGGTGTAGCAAAAAGCTAACTCAAGAAAGTGTGTGTATTTGAATACCATGGTGAAGCAAAGAAAGGCCCACTCAATGTCAACGACTTATATCCCACAAGGATTGGAAGCACAAAGATAATCAACTTATAAGCAAATATGGTTCTACAATCAACCACTTTGATATTGAAATTTTCATTAGAGTAGCATTCACTTTATAAACTGGCCCACCCATGCACAAACTCACATTCAGAATTGATAATGGACCGGTGAGCCTATTGCTTTGCCATAGAAAAAATTTATATGGAACTCCGGGCCCATGTTGTTGATTGTTGCGATACAAGCCCACATTATGAAAACTAAGTCTCGACGAGGCTTGCCCAGTTGGACTTGGGGGGACTATTAAGGAATTATATCCTTTTCTTTTCCTTCGATGTAGTCCTTTTATTTTATTAAAGGACATTCTTTGGGTGAATGTCAAACTGCATATAAAAGATTAGAGCCCGTAGGCCGGCTTGACAGTTAGTTATAGAAGATATCCAAATACTCAGGAGAGGCACTACTTAGTAGCCTTGATTTCCTACCTGGTGTTGAGGGTTGCTTTTCATATTGATCCTCACTATGGAGATTGAGTAGTGGGGATTGTAAGCTAAAACTCCAATGAAACTTATCACTTACCCAACAATGCATTGTCCGCTGTGAACACCAATTGTCTTTTGGACTAACCTGTGTTTGGCAAAGTTGCATAGCTCGTTCTTTCGTTGCCTCTTGATATTTTCAATAGTGGCCCAATCTTGCATGATCCACCTATTTTCGCCTGATATAGGGAAGTCCCCACCTTTCTAATCACTTTTCCTTGTTTTTCATTGAACAGTAGAAATTCCTGTAATATTCTTTGATTTGTCCATGTGGATCTTTGAATGCCAATAGTCTTTTGGAGTTGTTCTCGTTGATTTTCTGCATTTTCTACCACTGCTAGTTTCTTCTTTCTTGTTTTATTCCAGGTTTGAGTTGGCTCGGCCATAAATTCTTTTGCTACTATTTCTCTTAACGTCGCATTCTTCAGCCGGGTTAAAACAATATGGGGGTTACTTTCATTGTTGGTCCGCTAGGCTCCTCTCGTTACTAGCTGGTAACCATAGTATCCTCTAGTCTTTGGCTGCTCAATGGGCTAATTCTACTAGCCATGTATGTTTGTTGAATTTCTTGCACGGTGGTCTCCACGTCTGGGCTGGCCAATAGGCTAAATTCGACGACCACGCTGCTGGTTTGGCTTTTCTCTGTGGCCACTTATCGACATGGGATACTCTATGAGCTAAAACCATTGGATATTTCCTTTGGTTGTTTGTCCTCCAAGGTTGAACGTGGTTGAAGAGTCAAAAAGTTAAAAATCCACGAGCCATCCCTCCAAAGTTGAGAAATTGCGTAGATCCTTTTTCCTAGTGTCACCATACAATGACTCTTTCCCTTTATTTGACACAGACGTGATGTGGCCAACCTGGGTTTGAACTGACAGATTGACGTCAACCTACACCTTGTTTGAGTATTTTGGAAGTGGTCGTTGTAGTCCGCGTCCCTGCGGATTTGGTTAACTTCAGCCGAATTTCAGTGTCAAGCATCAAGCATCTGTGCGTGCGCTACTGCAGTTGATTCGGTCTGTATAAAATTCCTTTTCCATTGGACTTGATCCTCTCGTGCCTCTGATGGGGTGTGATAACTCATCAACGGTGAGACTAAAGGGCCAATTTCTTCAAGTCTTTCTTGCGGATAAGCATCCGGATTTCGTCGTAATCCTGGGCATATGACTTCCTTTCCTCGGTCTGCATTAGTACTCCGATTGGTGCCGCCAACCCCTTGAAGCATCTTTGGTTCCAGCAGCTAACAGGAATGCCTGAGAATGTCATCCAAGTATCTCTTGGATGAATAGATGCCTGGGGGACCAGCGTCGGATGTCGTGGATGCCGACCTCGTATTAGTTGTTTTCTTCCCTTAGGAACATTTCTAACTCCACCAGAGTTGTTGTTTGTATCAACACCTCTGTTCCTGGAAGCAGCAAGAGTTTGACTTATTTCAACCTGTAGATCTAATTAGAACCAATTTAATAGTTAAACTAAATACGAACGAATCATACCTTTAATGCGGAAGCGTATATAACCGTAATATTTGGGTTGATTATATCATAAACACGAACCATGAGTCTACTAGAGTATCCTTGTAATGCACGTACTCAGATTTTCGACTTCACAGATGATAAGGCAGTAATTCAAGAGAAACTGTATATGTTTCTGGGTGTCAACACATGAGAATAAGAATTATGAAGTGAGTCAATAGGCGTACCAAATGCCCTATTTATAGGCAATGATTAAGGTTTAATAATTAACATATAATTACATAATTGGCCCTAAACCTAATTAGGGTAGTAGAACCTACTCTAATTATAATTCTTAATATTACGTAATCAATAAATAATTACCTTAATTAATTCTATTAGACTTATTTGCATATTTTGACTAACAGCTCCCACTCGGCTACATAAGGCATATTACAAAATACATTTTTCAAAATCTCCCAATGCTTCATACAATAAATGAGTCGGGTGACCATAAAATAACTAGTAGTGTCATATTAAGTCATCACCTAACTAACATGACACTTTCAAGAGACAATACCCAAAATCCTCTTCGCATCATTGATAGCTACGTATTCCTTTAAGTTACACAATATTTGGTTACATACTTTTTTTTAGGTAAGGCAAATTTCATTAAATAAAACAAAGTATGTACAAAGGAAGAAAATGAATGGAAAAAAATTACAATGTACACTATTACCGCTATTAGGTATCAACTAAATATAAACTTTGAGATTGATATGAACTAACGTGTCTTTTCTTCATACCCCCCATTCTGATATAGCTAAGGGTAATCTGGTGCATGGCTCACCTAACATCATAGTAAATTACAAAGTATCTCAACATTCAGCTTATCGCCATCATCCGCTCTTCACCAAAATAAAATGTCATGACTGTCATATTATCAATTTCCATTATAGAGATATTGGTACATAGCTCGGTTAAATTGGGTGAGCTATCCCTGTAATGATTGAATGGGAGGTAATCCAAGTAGACAAGCATCTCAGATCAAAACCAAAGAAAATACACTAGAAGAACCTAACTAATCAGTGGGCAATTTATTTTGAAACACTAATCTCGGTAGTGTGGGTGATTCCTCTATCTTCCTGGACCTCATTATGCTGGAGACCATTATGGATATAGCCTACTATCTATAATAGCCAAATAAACATGTGTACTTCTCCTATTATTTGATCCATGTCCAAGTAAATTTGATGTTCTCTTAGATTTATGTCTGGATTGTAGGATTGTTGTTGCTGCAGCTCCTTCCTAACCTGCACCGCAATAAAACAGGAAGAGAATAAATGTGGCACAGTTCAAAGTAGGAGAGGCAGAGAGTACTTGTGCATTTGGTCATGAGTCATCTCCTAATTGATCCTTTTGCCCCTGATTTTCTTACTTATGCTGATTATTTTTGAGTAGGGATGCAGAAACCTCCTCTTTGAATTGGCATAAATCTCCTATGATTGTGGATGAGCAACAGAGGGTTCCTAGGCTTGCTACAATCCAAAATCTGATCACCAGCCGTTAGCTGTCCAATTTCTTCCATCTTCTTCACCTAGCTCGTTCCTGGTGGATCCCTCTGTGTCTGCTTGTGCTACCTGTCAGCAATCACCATACAATTATATACAAAGAACTCCTAACCCAAGATTACATGTACATGCTACAATCCTTCTCTTGATGTTGTAGTGTCTGGATGGGGTTTAGCTTCATAAATCTAAGCATCGCAGAGGCTGGAGCATCCAGTCATTCATAAAAAATGGGAATGCATGTTCATCTCTCATCGTTTTGATCCAAAGCTAGGTATTTCTCTGAATCGCCTGTGTAATATTTTGTAGATTAAAATGTCACCCTTGGAAGTGAGCGTTGTTTCTTAATTTCCACACTGTCCAGGCCATAACTATTCATATAGCTTTCCATGCATCCCTGTTGGCCACCATCGGTTTGGCTTGGAGAAAGACTTCAAAGGATGGTACCTGCAGGTTAGGTAAAGAAATAATTTCATCAAATTCTAACTAATTTTTAATCTCACTCCATATTTGCAATGTTATAGGGCAGGTTTGGAAAATATGTATTGAAGTCTCCTGTGCATATTGACACAATGTGCATCTTTTTCCTGCCCCTCAGGTATGACATTCCTCCTTAGTAGAAGTTTTGTGGTAGGAAGTGAGTCTTGTAATAATATCCATGTCATGATTGCAACTTTCATTGAAGAGTTCTTGTTCCATACTTCTGTAATCCCCGTACTTCCTCAATGCTGTAAGGTGACTGTTTTCCTGCCATGATTTTTCTATATGCCTCCTTGACTGTATACTTTCCATCTTTTTGCCCTCAAACACATAACCATCCTCCCCATTCTCTTTATGTAGAATATTCTGTAATACATATTGTAGGGATAGTAGGTCAGTGAGTTCTCTATGCCTTAGGTTCCTTCTCCATTTCCATATCTATGACCACCTTCCATCCTTCCAAACTCCCATGTCTGCTATTGTACTATTTGAATTTACAGCAACTCCGAACAATCTAGGAAATTTAGTAGCGAACTTTGTGTTACCTTGTCATCTATCTAACCAAAATTTTGCACCTTTGCCACTTCCTAATCTTATTTTCATGTTAGAGTTGAACCATTCCTTTGCTAGAGTGTCTTGTATATTGTTCCACCAACTGGAGGCATAATGCCGTCCAATATCTTTGCCTCTCCAACTCCTCTGCTCATCCTCGGATTTCTCAGTTCCCTCAGCTCTCCAACACCTAATATCCCCTTAGTACCATACCTTGATCTAAGTAATTCCATCGCCATACTCTCCTCCTTACCTTAAATCCTCTCTCCCTACTTGCCAAGCATAGCTTTGTTGGATACACTGAGGTTGCGCACACCCAGCCCTCCTCCCTCCACTGCTATGCAGAGTTTATCCCAAGATACCAAATACAATTTTTTCTTATCCTTGTTTTCCCCCAATAGAAGTTTCTATGTGCAGAAATAAGCTTCTTGATCACCATGGTCAGGGCTTTGAAGAATGCAAAGTAATGTGAAGGTAGAGTAGCTAGCACCGAGTTGAGGAGTGTTAGTTTCCCATTGATAGATACTTATGATTCCAATAGGAGAGTGTTTTAGTGAACTTACCAATGATAGGTTTTCAAGTTTTCTGTCTGCCCGGATTAGCACCCACTGGTAATCCTAAATAATGAAAAGGAATCATCCCTGTTATGCACCCCATATATGCTTACATATTTTGCATCACTAATGTTGGCATGTTTATGCCAAACAGACAACTTTTGCTAAAATTGATGATCAGCCCTAAGACTAGCTCAAAATTCTGTTGAATTGCTTTGAACACTCTAACTGTATCCCATGAGGCTTTTCCAAACAGAATTGTGTCGTCTGGGAATTGGAGGTGAGATACCATGACTTTATCTTTTCCTACTTCTACTGCCCTAAACATTGCCTTTTGAATCATGTATGACAGACCCTCTGCTGCTAGTAGAAACAGAAAGGGGGAGAGGGGATCACCTTATCTAACACCTTTTGTAGCGTAGAATTCCCTGGTTGGACTGCCATTGATTAAGATAGAAGTGGAAGCAGATTCCAGTACCTCTTTAATCAAGCCTATTCAGTAGGTGGGAAAGCCCATTTCGTCTAACACATCCAGTCGATAATTTAGAGTGTCATAGGCCTTTTCGAAGTCCACCTTGAATATAAGTGCCCGTTTCCTTAGTTTTCTCAGTTCATCCACTGTTTCATTAGCTACAACAATTCCATCTAGCAGTTTCCTTCCTTTCAAAAATATCATCTGATTAGGAGAGATGATCTCTTCCATGACCCTACTGATTCTGTTTGCCAATACTTTTGAGATGATTTTTGGCATAACCCCTATGAGTGTGATTGCCCTATAGTCATCTACGTTCATAGAGGACTCTGATTTTGCTATCAAGGTGATATGAGCCGCATTGCTACCTTTTGAAACTTTACAATTTTTGTAAAATTCCCTAAACATCTGCTTAATGTCCTCCTTCATCAGGTGAATAAACTATTCTACAAATTTAAAGTTTAGCCCATCTGGACCCGAGCTTTTTCCACTTCCACAACTGCTAACTGCTTACATAATTTCTAAACGCAACTTTTACCCAATATATTCCCAACTAAGTTGGGGTCTGATGTACGCAGTCTTACCCTTGTAATTATACAAAGAGGCAGTTTCCATTTTGCGACCCAGGTGGGTATCGATCCCTGGACCTCATATTTGTGAAGTGTAGTTCTCACCACTTGAGCTATTAGGACTTGATTGCTTACATAATTTATATCTCCCCAAAAGGTATTATCAGTGATTGCTTAGCTACTGTGGATAAACCTTGGAGAACCATGCCCGCAATCCTAGGTATGTTAACAAACCACTCTTTATATCTTGTCTCAAAGTGCTCTTTGAAGCATTCCTTTACCTGATATGCCTCCTCGATCCAGATATTATCCTTCCACACCACTGTATCTCACTGTACCTTCTGTTCTTGGCAATCCAGTTATGGAAGAAAGCTGTGTTCTCATCCCCTTGACTGATCCATTTAACTCTGGACTTTTGGTACAGATTGTTGTTAAGAATTCTGGATATTGCTTCCAGACTCTCTCTAAGGTTTTGGATATTTTGTACCTCCTCCTCCCTGTTATATCCTGTGTCCTGTTCAGTTGCTATTTCCTGTTCCCTGTTACATTTCAGAATATTGTTTCGATCATCCAATAGACTCCTTGGAGCTGACTGATTCCAGGCCTTTATGGCCATTCTTATTGTCTTTATATTCATATTCAGTCTAAAACTAGCATAGCCTTGGGGACCAGGCATTCTCCATGTATTTTCTATCATTGTTATATATGATTTATCCTCATGCCAGTAGTTCAACACTCTCATTGGTTTAGGTCCCCAGGTTTGCAGGTTGGTAGTCAGGCTAACTGGGCAATGGTCAGATTCATCCCTGTCCAGTCCTGTTTGAGTCCATGTCAAGTCATTTCCTAGCCATGCTTCATTTACCAAGAATCTATCCAAACGGCTCATTGCTTTCATGGACTTGAGATACCAAGTGAAACCCCTCCTTCCCATCCTCAAATCAAGTAACTGCAGACTAGACACAAACTTTCTTAATGCCTTTATTTCATTCTCACTGTCCTCTCTATTATGAGCCATTTCTTTTTTCTCATTCCTGTCAAGCGCTGCATTGAATCCGCCATCACACACCACTTGTCCTCTTCTCTGCCTACAAGGAGATCCAGTATCTCATTCCACTGACTCTGTTTAGCCTGTAGAGTTTGACCCCCATATGCATTCACCATGTGCATGACCATATGCTCATTATTCCAGTAGCCAGTTATGCCTAAGAAACAAATTCCTGCAATGATCTTTTCTTTTCTGAATTTCTTCATGTTCCAGATACATAATAGTCCAGCAGATTGACCAATGGATCTCTGGTAACTCCAATCAAACTCATTATCATACCATAAATACTCACACAATCTCCTATCAACAATGCCCATTTTTGTTTCTTGTACACTTAAAAAATCTAACTTTTGTGCCAAGATAAGCTCTTTCAGTCTCCTCCTCCGTCCCTAGCCACACAGGCATCTTACATTATATGCTATTATTTTCACCAGGTAACAATTTCTCCTCCTTCTTACTACTTCCAACTTTCTGTTTCTCAAACTTCAATCTGATCTCACTGTTGATTTGTATCAGATGATCCCGAGTTGCCGTTTTATCTTTACCATAGTCTAATCCCAGTTTCTGGCCTATGGCTATCACATTATCAGCCTCAATGCCCTCTATATATTTGGTCTCTACTGGCATTTCTTTGTCCTTAGTTGGTTCCTCTGTATGTTTTTTAGTTATTTGATCAATCCAAATTTACAGTGTACTTATTTCTCTGTCTCTAGCCACATACATTGTCTTTTTTGTTTGGCTCTGAGTTCTTGGTTTCCTCCTTTATTTCTCACCACCTTTTTCTTTGGTGGTGGTGTGCTTTCTTGATCAGTTTGGTTCTGGATCATATTTCCTAATTGTGGGAAACTCTCTAGGGACACCACTATATTATGCCTTTTATTTTCCTTATCCTTCTCCCGGGTACCCATACTAATATGATCCAACCTGCACTGATTCAGATCCATATTATAGCTCAACTTTGAGGCAGTGAATTTGATAGTGGAGGGACTAACCTCCCCTCCAAACCCTACTGGTTTTCCAGTGCTCTGCAACCTTATCCCCTTTCCTAGTTTCACTCCTTTCCTCTTCTATAACTGCAACTAATGCCTTCCCATTAACCTGTGTATCAACTATTTCAGGTAACCCTTTTGATTCCTTTTTCGGGTCTTTCATTTCATCCTGGGATAGGGTTCTACTGAATACAAGACTATTCTCCCCTTCCTTCATTCCTAGTTTTTCAGTGTTTACCTATTTGCCCCCAAGATCTAGATCCATCTACATCCACTTTTGTAGCTGAACCTACAACCCTACCAGTAACCTAAGAGTCATGTATTTCAGGTGCTCCTTCTGAGATCTTTGCCAACTCTTTTTCATTCCCTTCCTTTTGGGTAGTGTTGTTGTATGGTTTCTGCACCTCTTCCTTCTCCCAAATCATGACATTCTGCCCTACTATTGGCTATCAGTCTAGCCTCCCAGGTACCCAATTATTCACCTTTTCCACGTTCACTAGTTTTTCTTCCTGAATAGTTTCCATACTTGGGCTTCCCTTACTTTGTGCTAGGCTACACCCCACAGAGTTGTGCTTGTTTGATGCAATACTAGCCTCAGAATCTGTGTCCCCATCCCTGTCCTCCAACTCTTGTTCCGAGCTGTCCTCAGCCATACTCCCATTACATTCCTACCATAGTCCTTCAGTAAATCTCCCCTCAGGTACTTCCACCACATGTAATGTGTGGGGGATGTTATCTATCTCAATTTCAAGGGTTGGTTGTACCATTTCACCTGTGTCAATCTGCACAAGCATTTGTGCAGCTTCTAGATATCTATGTTGAAGTGTGACCTCATCAAATTTGATAAGGTTCCTCACCTTCCTTCCAATCTTTTCTAGTACTGACTGGTCCCACAGTTGTAATGGCAATCTATAGATCTTAATCCGGCATACCCTCTTTATATATATACCGTGCCTCAACTTCAGACTATGTACTTAATTCTGACAGCCAATCGAACAACCAGACCTTATTTGCAATTAGTGCTCTCAAATCGTGTTCTTCCTCTTCCCATATCAGAACTTTCATATCCCTCATTGAACTTACTATTAGATTCAGATACCTGCTGATCTTGGAGCCAGTTGGAGGTTCCTCCCACCATCCTTGATTTTTAGTAAAACCACTCCATTATTGTGGAGCCATCCATGAATAATTTTCTCTGTTTTCACCTGCAAGACTTGTGAGCTCTTTTGCTGGTCTAGTGTTGTGATATGGGGCTCCCTAAGTACTGTGGATGTCTCACCCCAGCATCTTTCCCACTGTCATGACTTCAATTTTCTCCAACTTTGATTGCATAATAGGTTTACTATTCCTCCCAACTGGGACTTTCTGTTGTCTTCCCAACGGAGTTTTGGGAAATAATTCTAAGTTCGCTTTCATCTTGTAAGAGCCCAGCCAAGTGTTATTCAGTTTGAATAACAATGTCTCTACATCAGCCTACGCTACTAGATACACAAACCAAAAGACATACCATTCTTACCCAATTTTCTTGCTATCTTTAGCTCCTTATGCTCCAATTATGCCTGATGCAGTTTTCCAGCATTTCTACTGAATATTTTGGTGGGAAGTTTGTGTTAAAGAGAGTTTCCCCCCTCCCTGTCTCCTACATTACGATTCTTGGTCCCATTCTCTCGTGTCCTGGTGTCGGATTTTGGTACCCTACCACCATGGCATAGGACATCCCCTGCCTCCGTGCAGTCGGGATATGTCTCAGAGTTGGGTTGATAGACTTATTTCCAGCCTTTATTGTTGCACGCCTCATTTGTTGCACTTGGTGGCTTGGAGTGAACTACTGGTAACTCATCGTCAGGATTTACCAGTCCGTCATTTAGGAAATCCGCAAATACACCAAATCTCTAAAGCACGCAGTAACGGAGGTTCACCTCGAGAGTAGTTTGCTTTCCAGGGGAGGAGTTGGTTGATTAAACGTGACGGTGCCGATGCTGGACGTCACCAACTATCACTACTAGCTCAATGTAGGAGACTTTACTGTTCATGCAAGGGTTTTCGTACGGAGAGAAAACATTTTAGGCGCTTTACGCTTAATCGTTGTTGGTTACATAATGTAATTGACATGGCAAATATGGTGAAACTAGATAGATTGTTCCTTAGACACTAATGACCATCGTATCAACTCGACTGCTTTCCTAGCATGGTCCGCTGGACTGTATAGATTACAATCCTTGTATGTCATACTAAAGTAGCATCATTAAGCCTCAACTTCAAGCCATAGATCTAAGTCGAAGAGTAACATTCAAGTGGACAGACGTACATCCATGTGATCACACAATGACAAACAGGGGAAACTTTTGTCATTTTCACAACGATTGTATGTATAGCACACATAGTATGATATGTGTCATGACATGACTCTCACTGAGGTGAGCATGTCACATACTTATGCCATGCGAATCGCAACCATTGATAAATACACATAGTATTTATCCTATGCATTCGGCTTTAAAGCTTCAATGTGAAAACCCAGACATTTCACATTCGATTCTCTTAGAATCTCATTTCAGACCTACTGAAGCGACTGTATAAAAATGTTTATCAGTCTTATCCTTCCTGCTACATAAGCATAAGGGCGATTTCCCGTGTGATAGGGCCAATCATGAAGCTTTGTGACATTCGTTGTGCCTTATTGATTGATTGCATACACAGAGTATTTCATAATCAATTGTTACAAAAATATGTCCACATTCTTTACAAAATATGATCAAACCCTACGTAATCCTAGACTCATATGTGCTCTAGACATATCTCTAGGAATGAGTTGGTCATTGGATCAACAATCATCTTATTAGTAGGAATATACTTGATACTGATATCAGCTTTGTTGACAGCGTCTCGAACAAAGTGATATCTTCTTTGGATGTG